>LVVV01432082.1:0-12959 GCA_001676325.1 Amphinemura sulcicollis
GCAATGAAACAAAATGATACAAAAAAGGTTTGATTACTTTCATTATTATCAGCTAGAATTACTGTAAGAATAAGTTTTTTTTTTTGTTAAAATCACATTTCAGCTAATCAAATTTGATATTGATTAAAAAAAGGTCTTAAAAAGTTAAAAATGTTTGGGCCTTGGCTGTCTTTGCATCTGGAAGCCAAGGCTTTCAGCAAACTGGTACACCCCACAGTCCTTTGAAACAGGGGAACCCCACACCTAGTGGGAATTGATAATTTTGCTTATCTTATTGATTCTGTGAAAAATGGGAACCCCCTAGTTAGATGATTTTAAAGCCAGCACTCTCCAACCATATAAAACGAGGTGACAATTCCAGAGTAAGCAACAGTCACTACTAAGCAGCTATTTGTTATTCAAGCAGCAGACAACCAAACTACCTTAAGAAATGGACAAGAAGGCTGCAGCCAACCGCACCAACCAGTGCAATCCCAATCACACACCTACTGGACCAGGTAAGTGTCGAATTATTTAATACAATTCGCTGCGGACATGCAAATCTAATCTGAAAATATTCTAGTTGACCAATCTGTAATAGCTAGGTACTAATAAATAGGCCATCTAAGTGCCGTTGGAATTGCGCAATGTAGGATTGTAATTCAATGGACGGTAACAGCTACAGCTCAGAGGGTTTTACAGGATTTGAACAGTTTGTTTTGCAAATGCTGCTGAATGTTTATAAAGCTTTGGATTGTAAACAGAAAATCCAGTTTGCCCCTTGACCCCTTGTTACAAACCCAAACTACAATTGCATTTGCAGGTGTTTGTAGCCTATGGTAGGGACCATGCATATCAACCTTGACTTTACTCCTGAGTGCAAGCTGCCATAAGTCAAGGACCAAAGTAATTGTATTGAACACAGCTTGAATATTTTGCGTTTCAGGCCATGCTGCGGGTTACCAAGGAGACAGATCCAAATCAACGATGGACAACAAGTCGAACCAGGGCCAGGCAAATGCCAAGAAGTAACCGGTGCACCCTCGTTCAAATCACCACGTTGGGTCATCGATGGGGGTTGGATCCAACCAGCAGATCAAAATTTAGTATTCACTTCTCCTGAATGAGCTATTCGAAATGATTTTCTTTTACAAGCTTTTATCTTAAAAAATTGTATTAAGAAAAGGGTAGGCCTACCGTTCAAATGCTTCAAACAAAAAAAAATGCAATAAATCAAATAAAAATAAATAAAACCCAATTCATAGCATTTCCTCTGACCAGTAATTTTTGTGTCGACACAGAATAACAAGTAGTTCCTCAATCAACGTCCAGCTTCACGTCTTCCCAAATTAGGACATAGATAAGGATCAAGGCAGTATCACTCACGTTCATGGCAAGCCGAAGCAGTTTGTTACAATCCTCGGTGAAAACGGTAGCCTTGGGGTTATTAAGCTTGAAGGCGTTGGCTGCCGGCTCCTCCTTCTCGATGGCCCAACAGGTGTCGGCCACGCCTGCTTGATGTAGCCCCTCCGAGAGGCCGCCACACCCAGCAAACACATCCAGGCATCGAAGTTTGCGCCCGATCACGGGCCAGTCCTCCAGCTTCGTCTCCTTCTTCTCCTCCTCGTCCCGCTTAGCACTGCTCTTGCCCTTGCCCTTACCCTTGCCCTGTAAGTAGTTAATACAAAAACCGGTTACACTAATTTAGCAATCCACGCATAGAGAAATTTCAATTGCAAAATTGATCCATGCTGTTGTTATATAATGCATGGACTTAATAAATTAATCTACCAAGGTATTTCCTACGGATTCTACTGCTTATTTAACTAGTAAAAGTAATATGTATAATTTTATTCCATACCTTGCCCTTCCCTTGCTTGCCAATGTTGGTGGCACTGTATGGTGGATCCTCAAAGCTCTGGGTATCACTGTTATACGCCTGCGTGAAGTAGAATCGATTCGGTCCCTTGGCTGTCCACTCTGCGATTGGCATTTCGTCCAAGTTCTCTCCGAAGATCACATAGCACATGCCAACGATGTCCACGAAACCAATCGTTTTCTCTAAATAAGAAAATCAATGATGTTGTTAACTTCTAACAGCTGATAAATTCATTTAACTTGGTTCAGCAATAAACGTAAATATCTAATAGTCCTAATAATCACTTAAATGAAATTACATCATAATTTTGTTCAACATTTACGAAATCTCAGGAATCATGATCGATCAGCAAGAAAATTAAGGGAAGACAGGACCGAAAACAATCTGCTAAAAAGGATCCACTGCACTACGTCCAAAGCACACAAACCATAACACGGCGGCCAGCGAAACAATGTGCACGTACCTTCCGAGCTCCAGTAGAGCTTGTTCAGATCCATCTGCTGACTGAGCACTGCACCGCGATGCGTGTTCTCTGGCCGATAAAACTTGGTGACCCGAAGGCTGATGTCTGCAGCGGTGGGCAATTTGTCAGAGCTACGGTTCACAATGGCTGTGATTCGGCCCACGCAGAATGGGTCGCAGATGCCCTCATTCCCCCCCACATGCTCGGCCGCCTTGCGGTAGAACTCGGGGTACATGTCCTCGTCCACCTTTTCAGCAGGGCCGGACTTCTTTTTCAGGGGCGGCGGTGGGGGCGAAGTCTTGAACTTGAATGTGCCTGGCTCCAGGTAGACACAAGTGCCGACTCGGAACTCTTGGTTGCGCCAACGGAGCACGCCAAACAGCTGGCCCAACTTGTCCGTCTCGTCCAGCTGGGGTGAAAGAAATGTGTTTCAAACTACCTTTCGGTGCCAATCATGACCCCAATGACTGGTTTATGTACACTAAGAAAATATAAAGTCATTTAGAAAAGTTATAACATTAATTCCAAATTTAATAATTAGGCTAGCAAAAATTAGACTTTTATTTATGAAACACAATTTTTTCTTGTAGTGTCAAACTAGAGGCTTTGATTTAAGTATTATTGCTGCCTATGTGGTCAAGGAGAGAAAGGGAAACACAGCTTACCAGAAGAAATGAAAACAAACTGCGACGGATTTCAATGTAGTTCGAGAGTAATACAATCGAAACTGAAGAAGGCACTGGCAGAAACGTTTGAACTCCATCGAAATTTGTCCCAATATTTTCATTTCTTCCGGTATGCTGCGTTTCCCTTTCTATCCTTTACCATAGCTAGATATCTAGCTTTTTGGCGCACTTTCCTTCATTGTATTGTATTATTGCTGCTGCTTCTATACATACTATACATGTTTGTACTTGGTGGGCAAATAAGCCTAGTTCCAGACAACTTGTTTGAGAAAAGTCTAATTTGAGGGCATATGGAAAAATAGTACCTTCTCGTCCAAACTGGGCATGTTGGATTTCTCCAGCAAGAAGTTTCGCTCGCAAGCAGCGCAGAAACGATGTTCTGTGTTCTTGGTCTTGCATGGTGGGTCCTGAATAAGACAAAAATAAAGTTTGTATGTTACATTTAGTATTCTCTTCCACATCCAGCCTACAATATTAAACGACCAGTTTGTCGAGTTGGAAACACCGGTTTCCTGAGAACACCGAAGTTAAGCAAAATTGTACAGTCAGGTATTGGATGGGTGACCACCATACACATGACCAGTTCTGTATGCAAGAGAGGTTGGAAGGAGTGAAGTTAGTACGTCAACTTCACTTACTTGCTTATCAACCCCTCGCCAGCATTGGATTAGTGGAGGAATCCTGCTGTTCAGTCGTACCGTCCTTCGGAAGAGACGTTAAGCCGGTAATCCCCTTGTTGTTATTTAACAGGAGAAAGCTATGTAATGTGCCGACAGCGGGCTTCCTCCTTTCTAGGTTAGGTGAGGGTCATCATCCACACATTCACCGACTCCATTAGACCAGTGCCACAGGGCTAGTTGTCAAAACAATGCGTTGTTAAACACCAATAATCAATCAAACCTACATTATGAAAATACCTCAGGAGAGGCCCAGTGCAATATCTCACTCAATTCTTAAACAGAGCAATACGGTATATTTTTATAGCATTAACTTGAAATTTATTGAAAAATCACTATATGTGCCAAAATTTCCCAAGCACACATTTCACGTTTCATTCACGGTGAAAAAGAGCAGCTACATTACTTTGTTGAGAACTAGAACAGAAATCTGTCTTGCAGATCAGCGCTTAAGTAACCACTTACCGGTGGAGGGTCCTCGAAGCGAGCGTGCGCCATGTCATACTGCTTCTGAAAGTGGAACGTGCTGGTCTCCGGCTGTTCCGGCTGGAGCGGCTGTCCCCCCAGAGTAGCCCAGTCAGCGGGCATTGGTTTATGGACCACAACTGCCGGCTGCGTAATGGCCGTCACCAGGCAGTCCTCACACTCGTCCGTCGCAAACAGTTCCGACGGGTCCGAAGTCTCGCCGATCACAGTGTCCGAGCCACGGCTGGTGAAATCAGTCAACTATTCAGTGCATTTGCTGTTTTAAAAAGATTGGAAGTCAAAACCTGTAGGTTCGATCAACTCACCAGAACCACTGCGCGTGGAAGTGCTTGGTTCCTTTCCGCTTGTCTTGCCACATGTACACAGCTCGCGCTATGAAGAGCGGCACAGTGGGCCCACTCGATTCGACCATGACGCAGTCGCCGGGCTTGATGCTGTGTGAACCCACAGCGACGGCCGCATAGAACGTGCGCCGGGCGTCCTCAGCGATTGGTTCGCCGACCCACTTGACGTCTGTTTCCGAGTGTCGCGCCCGAACGTTCTTGTGCACGTCCTTCCAAGTGTTGGCCGCACACTCGCTCTTGGTTGGGTAGTCCTCTTCATCTTCTGGCTCAGAGTCGTCAGCCTCCTAAGCAGTCAATTTGTTTTATTAAAGTATTTTCATGGGTCTAGGAACCAGGCAACCACAAAAGCAAGTCACTTGCTAAGAAAAACCAGCAAAAACAAAATATCCTTTAAAATAGAGACTTATTTTTTAAGTATTAGGTGATACTAGTTTAAATTACGAAAGCTCGCAATGGGCAGTAGATTTTATTATTAAGTTGGCAGCTACCGACTCAAAAATGTCTTCCACTCCGGAATCTGAACCCGGGACCTTCAGCTTAACGCGCTGATACTCTACCGCTGAGCTAAGTGAGAAGTGTAGTTGCAAACTTAATAATAAAATCTACTCCCCATGGCGAGCTTTCGTAATTTAAACTAGTTTCAACCAATTTTTAATGTAGTTTTATCAGTTCTAAGTCCGTAAAATTTCAGTCAGCCTAATTTTAAAATTTGAGTTGTTTTATAAGTATAACTAGTGGACAACTAAGCCGCAATTAAAATCAGGGTGTGTTTGATAACTTACACAGATAGAGTTCCAGTAAGTCTATGTCTAGATTAAATGGTTAAACTGTAGAGCAGTAAACTCACCTGCACAGCCATATTCGGACAGCGGCGGCGCTCGCATGCTTGCTTGCTCTTTCCGGAGCCACCAAACTTGACCATCTGCTTGCATAAGACGCAAGTACCACAGTCAGGCTGCTGGCAGGCCTCACAAACACCGCATCGTCGTCGCCGAGCACCCTGATGGAAGGATCACACTTTCAAAAAGCATTCTCAAAATTTTGTTTTGCTCATGCAAGATTAATGCTGATAGTCACTTTGATTCATTTGCTTCATTTCTTGGTTCATAAATAATATGGTAATTGCATGGTTTTAAATAGTTACTACGAGAAATGCTGACCTTTTCATCCTTGTCGTCTTTGTGTAGTTGGTCGGAGAAAAACGACTCGAAAACATTCTGAACAAGGTCTGTAGTGGTAGCCTTACTCCACTTGTCCTCAGGTTTGCGCTCCTTGAAGCCCTTGCGCTCGGCACGCCGCATGGCTCGTCTGTTAACATAGAGCTATTGCTTTACTAATCCACGTTAGCACTTAAAAATCTGACGAGTGCTTGTTAATTAAACTTAGCAATTCTTAAAGGAATATATTATCCAATCCATAAATCAGTGGACAAACCACTTTTAGAAATGCATTGTTCAAATAAATATTTATAATAAGTCCTAAATTAAAACTTCCACAACTTTTAATGTCAAAACTGTTCTTATAGAAATCAGACATTAAGACATCCACAACAAAAAATTTGTTCCATATTTTTGCTAGTAAGTGCCGACAACACTCACTCTGTCTCGTAACAAGCAAATGTTTGGTGATGCAAGAGACACTAGGATGTACGAAATAGAGGCTAGCTTGTAACTACGCAATACACCCTAATACACAATAGAGGCATAATCCTACCGCTTGCCGAAGTTGACGCCAGCCAGTTTGATGAGTGTGCGCATGCAGGAGGCGACAATGAGTAGGTCCTCCTCCGCGACGGCAGCTGCATCGAAGGACATGACCTGGTCGCAGACAAACTGGGCGTGCTTCAGCAGCACATCTTCTGTGAACGTTCCGAGTCCACTGGGCGGCACCGTCGTCTCCAACTTGTGCAGCAGGTCCTCGTAGTGCGGGCGCTCCTCGTCCAGCAGAAACTCGATCACCACCTATGCATGATTTGGAAAGTTAGCTAGCCCCCTCGCTTGTGCCCCATTCGACAGGTGGCCCCCACTAGCATCAGAGAACTTGATCCCTGTAGACCAATTATATCTAATAGGCGACTGTAAGAAATAATGTAGGTTGTGTAGCAAAACCGGCTACCTAACTTAAACTAAAAGACTAGCAATAAATGAAAGAACTTATCAACTGTTGCCTGCTTTTTTGTAGAAATTGTGTTTGTACAAGTTGCCTACCAGGAGATTTATCTCCTACAAATGAAAAAGGCAAAAGCAAAGTCATTTTATGTGTTTTGGGCTATTTCTCTACAACTAAAGTAGGTAAGTTACTTCTCACTTCTTTCCCATTCCCATTATCATTACCATTATCATATAGCCCACTTTCAATCAATTTAACCAACTTAACAGTAGAGAAAATTCAATCTAAAAAAAAAATGCCCACCTTGCTCAGAAAGATTTTCTCACGAACAGCTGCCATGTATGGAGCATACTCCTCGCTCGGCTGCATCAAGTAGTACTCTCCGTACGCCGTCGAAAAACCGATAAGAGCCATCTCACCGCCGTCGAATCCTGACACCCACCACTCGTTGATTGGACCGAGGTCCTTGGTGGGAATGCCGCCCTCCATGTCAGGGTTTTCCTCGTAGACGGGCTTCATGTAGCCGGACACGTAAAGCAGCACGTTGCGCTCAATCAGGCCATTGTCGAACGGACACAAGTGGCCCTCCTTGTCGTAGACACTAAAACAAGTCAGTTTGTTCTGTGGCCGCTCGTCATTCTCGTTGATCATGTCCTCGGAGCCAGTGAACAGTGACAGCTTCGGATCTGTCAGCGCGATGTATTCCTCAACTGCTTCGGCAGGGTGGCCCGGGTATAGGATGAGGTCTGCGTCGCCTAGCAACTGGTGGCAGATTTTACACTTGGATGGTACCTCCTTTGCAGTCTTCTTTCCAGGTTCTGCATCAGCCGAATCCTCCTTGACCACATCAGATTCCAGTTTCATTTTCTTGTCAACTTGTTCATCTTCCTCCTCAGGAGAAATTTCTTTAACCTCCTCCTTGATGCAAGGTTTTTCCGAATCATTTATTTTGTCATCGCCCTTGACAACCTCTTCACACCCATCTGACTCTCCGTCATCCATCTTTTCCGCACTCTCCTTAAGCTCTTTTTTCAGTGCCGCATTGAAAAATGACTCTATCGTTTTCTGCGAGCCATTGCCGTTCTTATTCGCTGCACCGGGGGTCAGACCCGGGGACTTTGCGCTGGACTGCCGGGTGCTGCGGGTGGAATGAGAGGGGCCTTTAGGTGCCGGCCCACGCACCGGTGACTTTCGCAACTGCTTCTCCTCCACAACATCGGCAATTGAATGTACACCACTGACGTCTTCTCCCGAATCCGAACCGCTAGCTGTCTGAGGTTCCAGCGTCAACTGCTTTAGTTCGAGCAACTTCCCAACTTCTTCGTAAAAGTCACTCTAAAATTGAAAACATAGAGGTCTTTGTAATTCCCATTCATGAATTGCGCATGCAATGATTGATGCTACGATTAATTATGATCCAGCCTTGGTTACCTCTGAGATTTTCTTGGACTCCAGTTTGCTTTGAAGTGATTTTAACTGCTCGCTGATTGAAGCAGACAAGTATGGTTCTAGCAGACGCCACTTTGCTTTGCAGTAACCCTTGTTGGTCAAATCCCCTTCTTCCAGTTCTATATCCAAGCCACCCAATCTTAAATGAAAGCATATTTTACAATAAATAGTCTATGCAAGTGTTTGTGATTTAATAAAAGCATGACATAGGTATAGTTCTATTTATGTAACATGTAGACTATCAAAATATACAAAAAAGCTGATTTCATAAATGAAAAATTATTCAATTGTATCAATACTTTAAGCAATATTAACTAATTAATGTGTTTTAACTTAGGTTCATAGCTTTTACAACAGGAAAGCATTTTGAAAAAATGATATTATATGAAACCATTATAAGGTTTTAATGGGAATTTAAATTTCTGCTACATTGTGTAAATAAAAAGTAAAAAGTATGGTAAATGCAAAATCGGCTCTTCATCCCCTTCCCTCCATCTGATTTTGTGAAAATATTTTCCAAAATAAACATCAGGTCCTTTGTGTGTGCCTAATTGCATTGGAATATTCTTCTGGCGCGAAATCCATCACAATTTACAGCGACTTAATTTGCTTCTCAAGAAGTACTACTCACTTTGCTTCCACCTCTTCGGGTAAATTTGAACACTTTACAACAATTGTAGGCATGTTTATTACGCGACAGTACCCCAAAATGATATAAATTTCAGAATAGCCGAGCACAAATCCACCCAAAGCCAAACAGCAACTAGTAGCGGCAGTGGCAGTGGCACTGGCAGGTGGCTCGTTCAATTCGGCGGGAAAATGTATCAGCTGACAATTGCAAAACTGACAGACGTCAGCAGCAGCAGCTGATGTGTCAGACTGAGGTGCTTCGCGTGTGTTCGCGTGTTTGTGGCTGAATTAATTCTAAATTCTGATCAAAGATGCTGTTAGACCTAGCCGATACAAATAGCTACTGAACTGCGTTGATATTCTCTTCAGTTTGACATGTTCAAGAAAAAAACGACCACTCTGCCAAGACCAACACCACCCGGTCCAAGGCACATGCTGGAAGATTTATCAAACGTTGATCCTGACGACATTATTTTCGCCCTTATGAAAAACAATGCGTCTTCTGGTAAGTTTGACTGAAATATCAATATAATGGTTCAATTTTTTTTACAAAATATGTTGCTTATGACAAGGCAAGGTGAATTTGGATCCAAAAACGGTAAAATTACATGGCTCCTCCACTTTCGCGAACCTGACTGTTTCGGCACTGAACCACCTGGCCTTCTTGCTATCACAGACACAGTGAAAGAAGAATGCCCTTTAGGCAGACAAATAGGAATCCAAACTAATGGAATCACTACTGCTCAAGCAAAAGCAATCAATGCACATGGGCAGCTTCTCTGCTCGCATTGTCAGTTGTCACATTGGGTCATTGGCTTCAAGTTTGCAAACATGGATATTGTAGCATAAGTTAGGTAATTAAAGTGGTTCAGAGCCCAGATTTTACAGTATAATAGTGTTGAACGGTTTTCCTTTGTCATCATTGAGGGCAAGGCCTTGGAAATCTCGGAAAGCAAAAAACATAAAAAACAGCACATGGTGGCTCGTTATTTCGTAATTGAAGACATCAGGAAATCAGATTCTCCCATTGCGCGTCGAAAGGATGAGCGAGCGTTAGACCAGGAAGCATGCCACTTTCTGACATATGAAACACCTACAGGATCAAGGTGGTTTTGAAGCGAGTGCACTGATTAGAGCATACCACAAGCGTCCGGTGGCGATGCAATAAAAACACTAGTCCGAGTGTATGAAAGGAAAGAAAACTGCTGTAAAAGGCAGAGAACTGCATGGATCATTCTCAAAAACAATGGGGATCCAGGTTAGAAGAATACCAATGTTCCCTGAAAATTTCATTGAAAGCCGTGCTTTCGTTTGGCCGCTACGCTGCAAACAAACTGACACCACACACAAAAAAAAACGCATCAAGTGCTTTCTGGAACATTGCAGTTGAAAGAATTTCTCTCGCTTTGCTTGCTCATCCAATTACGCTACAAAACTATCATTTTCGCAACAATTATTTTCTAAAATGGCCATTCCCGAGTTTCCCCCCCCCCTCAACCGTATAGTTTGCTGGGCTGTAATACAAGAACCGTCCAAGAACAACCCAAGGAGAACTTTCCGTGTTTAAGTTTCCACCTTAGAGATTTTTTTTGGGTTTGCTACATATTTACCGAATTAGACATATGCATACAAGACTAAGTAAAAGTTGCACAAGGAAATTGTTTGTAGTCCCCCCCCCCCCCCCCCCAGGGAAAGGGTTGCACACCCCAGGGAAAAAAACCTGCGGACGCCATGATTGTACCTAATAGTAGATTTTCAGTGTTTCTTCGTTTGAAATTCTTAGTGAAATGTTCACTTATTGCTCCCTGTTTTGCCTTTCCAGATAGATGTGCGGACGTCTTAAATAGCGATGAAGAGGATATGGAACAGACACCAACAGATTTGGAGAAGTCGAATCGAACCGAAGAAATGTACATAAAGGTGAAGAGCTTTGTGGAAGAAAACAATGAACTTCAGGCTATAATGAAAGTGTTACAGCACAAACACGAAGCCCTTCAAATTTGTGATTTGGAATTGAAGAAAATGGCAGAGGACATAAGGAAGCAAGCTGTTGATTCATTGAAATAATATTTGTAATATATTTATTTGTTGAGTAATTTTTAAGAAAAATAAAAATGTCTCACAGAGGGCCTTAATGTTGTGAAGATAACAGTTTATTTATAACATCTATTTATTTACAAACTAGTATACCCTAAGTCAATATTTTGATTGTATTTGATTTTGATTTCTAAAATTTCTAGTTAAGAATAAAAAAATATCTACTCTGATATTTATTTGTTTGACTTGCTCCTACTTAAGGAAAAACATTGAAAATGACGATTTGCAAAATGCAATGATACCGTTTTCAGAGACAGCTTGCCTAATAGTAATGGGCTGTTTGGTGGGACTTTTGAATGGTTATTTTGAAAATTGGTTATTAAAATTGCATAATTGCTGTTCGTTTTGGGGACCCCAGCAGACCAATGGGCCGGGACAGGTTGAATAATATTGAAGGACAACATTAAATTTAAAAATTGGAATTTCAATGATAGTGGAAGATAAGTTCTCTAAAGAAGATTAATCAATTCATGCTTCTTACAGTTTTCCATAAATATATAGCTAGTAATACACACTACGTACTAAGTTCATAGTTACTAATGAATAATCATAACAATTAACAATGCTCGACAGCAAATGTGCGGGAAAAACATCCTGGACGGAATTATCAACGTTGGTACCAAGTTATTACATATAGGAAATATAAGATTGAACAATTATTTCCCTTTCCTTTAATAATTTTTTCAAATGACTACTAGCAAGCTTAATCGAGTGCTAAGTACTAAAGTAAGGCAAGTTTTCATGTACTGAATGCTTTGCTGGCCAAAAATCCAATTTACAAAAATAATATCAAAGAACATGGTGGTGCCCCATGGTTGTGCATGGTACCATTAATTGGATTAGTTGCAAGTAACAGACTCTTCAATCTCATTAAATACTATCTAGAATAAAATTTTACGAATTGTATAACAGGCAACCCTCAAGGCATAGCAGCATTTTGATTTCAAGGCAGCTGTGTTAAAACTGGAAATTGAAATCACGACCAACCATAAGGGCACAAAAACTGCAGGCATGTTCATCTGGAAAAGAAAAGGAACGATTTCATCGATAAATCATTTAGTGGAAACGTGCCACAAAATATGATATTGACAATTTTGCTGTCATTCCTTAGTCAACTTTAGCCACTATTTTCTAAAAGTCAATAATAATAATAATGCGTTTATTAGTCACAATCGACCTTTCAGTCTCAGACATGTCAATTTTGCATGACTTCTAAGTTCTAATTACCTGAATGACAAATAATATATTTTACAATGACTCACATTACAATACTCAGTAAAATATTGAATTATCTTTTGGAAAAAGAAATACGGTTAACTTAAAGAATAAAAGATGGCTTACCGTATGTTACCATGTTCCAGAGCAGCAGGACATAGAAAAGGCACCATTAGAGAAAATCCTAGTAACAAGCTATTCCATCACCCATCAGAAATTTGTGAAAGATTACCCCAGAGGCAAGAAACACAAGCAACCAAGGAAAAGATCAATAATGTTGGCAGTTGTAGCAGCCACATTTTCTATGATTTCAAGGGGAAATGGGGCACCAGTTGATGAACCTTATTTACCACTAAGAAGGCCAGATCGTCTTTTTTCTCGGTCTGCTCAGAGCTCTTGGTCCCCTCACAGCCCCTCAGGGGGAGCTTGATCTAGCTTTCTTATTTACCAAAATTTTGAAAAATTCCCTTCAAATTACCTGTGAAACTATCACAGCTTCTAGTCGCAGATTATCTCTAGTGCAAATTTATTTTAACAGACTTAGGCAACCTATCAAAGCCACGAGGTTCATTCGAGATTCCTAGGTACCTACCTACCTACGCGGCAGGCTATAGGCATGCAATTTTATCTTGTAGCTATGAGCGTTTGGAAACCAAAACATTTTCAGAACTAGGGTTTTTTACATTGAAATTCAACTGACACCTAATACAATTTCTGCTTGCTTTAGTTTTACCATTGATGACCATTTCTCTATACAGGTTTTTCTTTTCACATAATGAACATTAACTGGAGGTGCAAGTACATAACAGACTATTGAATATTTCCTTTCTGCACCTTTCACTGTGGGAGTAATTCACATTTTAGCTCCAGGAAGCGTCAAATTGGAGATTCATTAAAAATTCCGTTTCATCAAATTTTAACAATTTTCAGCTCAATGCAGGTCAA
>LVVV01432083.1:0-12963 GCA_001676325.1 Amphinemura sulcicollis
TGGGGGGTGGACAGAGAAATGAATGAAAAATGAATGCGATTAGATTGCGAACGGCGGTCTGGGGATATTTTACTATGAACGTCGTATGAATATTAATAGGATATTGTTACAAAGTTGCCAGCATTAATCATTTTCTCTCTCTGTGTACAACGAGCTGCACAACATGGCGGCGGACGACAGAGGCATTTGCCATTCGTCGACCCGTGACGAGATCTGTTGTTTCGGGCGTGTTTTTCTTTCCTGCCGCCGCATCCAGACCTCTGTTTTCGTATACCCAACCTTTTCTCTTGCCCTTTTTTTGCGCGCGCGAGCGCGCAGTATCATTTTCTTTCGCGTCGTCTCGGAATTGCTTTTGATAAAGAATAAAAGTGGATATACAGGGTGTGAAATAAAAGCAGCAAAACACGTACGGTGCGCGGGTGTTTTTGAAAATCGCACACGTACGTCGTACAAAGAGTTCGCTTCTGCGTCCGTTGACCGCGCGCGCGCGCCTGCTTGGCCCAATTCTGCGCGTCGTCGCAAACGCGAAATGCGATAATAATTCCCTGGGCGTTATCGTCCATTCTTCACAACAACATTATCGAAATAGTTAGCCCCTGTTTGCGAGGGATATGAAAAGAAATACCTCGACGTTGTCCAGACGGGAGGGCACACAATGGGAAGCCGATGACTGAGGACAATGCTTTCGAGGAGGAATACTTTTCCGATATACAAAGGGAGTTTAAGGATAATGGAGTCTGGAGAGTATAGAGGTATGAGTTCCGGGCACCCGTCCTTCGTTTGATCCTAGGTTTGATCCTCTGTGAGATAAGAGCGATCAAGTTTTTACGAATAATCTCTGTAACGTCGAAAGAAAATATTAAATTCTGTGACGTCTCTTTGTGATTAAGCGTTTGATATACAAGTCCCCCAACCCCCACTCGATTATGTCCATTCGTTTTTACTCTGACACAAAAATCTAATAACCTTTGCGAAATCTGAATTTTTCGCGCTTTGACATCCGACCCTGCAGTCCTTGAAAAATGTATCGTATTATAAAGAAAGAATTTTCTTTTGACATGGGTTGACATATTGACGTAAAGATAATTTGAAAAAAAAGCGTCAATAAAACGTTACCGCGCATGAAAGGGAGGGTAGAAAACGCTAAAGAAAATTGTCGTCATCTCTTTCAGCTTATTCAATAACGCCCGTCGTTCGCCCGCATTCGCGTACGCACCGTGTCGCGTCAACGCAGCAAATCGGCCGCAAAGCTCGGACGCATTCCGCACGCGCTTGCGTCGCTGCGTCACGCACAACGTAATAACCCAGGACCGGTATGAAATATGAATCGCTAGATGCCCCACACTGCCTGTTGCACATAGTGGGTGTAAGCCCACCTAACCACTTTGCCTTGTACCAGCGGCTAGCGCGATACCAAATTAAAATGGCTCCTAGATATAATATGCAAGTTTAAATTCATAGACCTCCTTACGACTAAGACAAGGTGGTGCAACCCGTCGCCTCGAGCACAGAGCAAGAGAAAATAGACCTGATAATAACGTACGGCCACCACGTAATATCAGCTGGTAGATAATAGAAGTGGAGCTTTAGAGATGGGAAGGCCGTAAATCTTTAATGTTCAATCACAGTTAGGCAGTGCATCAAAAATGATAATGGGAAAGCGAGCCTAGTGCTTATCCCGTTCCTGCCAGCCCCCGTCGTTTGCCTACACCCCGCATGCCTCGCGCTCTCCCCGGTTTATCCCGGAGGAATATCGCGTAGAGTATGCGCCACACATTATGTACGCCGGCTATGTAGATAATTAGGAAACTTTGCCTGTGAAACGCCCCTCAGTGTTGCTCGGGGAGTAGTGTGAGAGGGTGAACTGTGGAAGTATAATGGTGATTTCTTTCAATTAGAATCCAGGAGCAAGTTTTCGTGGTGTGTGCGTGATTATGGCTGTTTGCTCGACGATAATAGTTATCTTTCGTCGTTGTCGGGATCGTGAGCGGCGGCGTTGTTGTCTGAAGGGTGACGCGTTAACGTGAGTTTCGTCGAGTCTGTTGATTGGTGTTGCTAAGAAGATGCGACGGCCAAACATGGCGATTAACGAATCAGAACTGCGTTTAAAACTTTGCGAGTGTTTTTCGTGACGGTTAAACGAGTTTGCGTAACTGTTGTAAATTGCCGGGTTTATAAAAGAGAGTGCGCTGGCGGAGGTAGAATGAGAAAATTGAAGGGTGTGTGAGCGAATTAAGTTTTAGAGTTGGTTGAAAGTTTTACACAGCCTGTTGCTGGCTTAGCATTGAAGGTTCGTGAGGGGTAAGGCTTCCAATAGACTAAAAGTAATGAAAAGGAACACCCCGACCAAAGAACCAGAGTAAAACTACAAAGCGGAAGATTTTACGTGTGAATACATGCTAAAGACGTTTTTTAAAATTAAAAAGCGTTAGACAGATAATAAACTTATTAGGTATATTATATTATATTATATATCTATTATATCTGACAGGACTTCGCTTACACCCCTGTCTGGGTGGTCAAGTAGGAAAGCTGGAATCAAGGAGGTCATGCGCAAGAAATTGATTTGTCTATTGATTTACGTTTCTCTTAAAAGTCAAACTAATCATGTTTGCAAATTAGTAGGTACAACTGAATTCTACACCCAAAGCAGTAGCAAACTTAGATTCACCTGTTTGTAATAGTGTTAAGACTAAAGAGGTAAAGGTTCTAACATACACTTCATACAACCACTCACAGGCTCACCTTTCCTCCAGGAATAGATTGAAGCAACATACACACGACAAACCAAGTCGAACATCTAAGCAAGAGTGTACTAGAGATAGGTATACTCACAGACGACTTCCATGCGTCCCTCGCCGTGTACAGATGTGAACGACGGAGCCTCGGCAGACACTTCGCACCGGTAGACGCCGCTGGCTCGTAAGTCAACGCTCCGCAGTGCCACCTTCTGTCCGTCAGAGCGGTGATGCTGCAGGAGATAAATGAGACAGCTCGTTAGGGTGGCCCGATGGTACCTTATATATGATACTAGTACTAGGGCGAGATCATTCGAATGTTGTGGCGGTGACTGGCTGGGGGCGGGTGTCTGGTTATGATGTTGTGCCATGTTTGGGTCTGGTAGATTGACAATCCGCAGTCCGCCTACTTTTCAACCGTTTTTTAACGAGAAAAAGTTGTCAGTTGGGTAGTTTTTATTTCTACAATCCTAAGGGGGACTCCAAATTCGTAGAATTGCATGATTCCTTGCATGCATGCATATAGTGTGTCAGCCAGTACTTCAATTCAAGTACCTTCTCCCGAAGAAAAGAATATCCTTCCGACGAGTTAGATCGTCGGCTCGGCTGCATCGATATTCGCTATATGTTAAAGTATTTTATACAATTATTATTGCGGATGTAATTTAACGTTCTATCTTTACACAACTTTTTACTTGTAGGTGTACTTCTCAAAAATGTCACACCTTTCAGAACAATTAGTTAGCCAATTTCATCTCAATATGGTGAATATATCCTTCAATTTGCAGAGTGTTAGCAAATGTGGTAAAAGTCTAAGGACGCAGCACAAATATTGTGCTCGTTATCTGCTATAGAAAGATATTGATTCAACAATGCCTAACCACTCTGCACCAGCAAGGTTAAATCAGTGTAAATTAAAAACAAAGTGGCGTATCGTAAGACATTTTCAAAAAAAAAATCAACCATGTTATTGTTTGTGAGCAGCATAAAAATGCGACAAAAAACATTAACCGGCGATACCGTTCAAACATTGGTTGCTAATTTATCTGTATTAGTTCGCGAGCGAGCAACCGATCAACGGATTACCGCTAAAATACCGTATCGGCATGCCACAATTCATTGCGAGGTCTAAAGATATTTACATTAGCGCGTCCATTAGCCAATTTCCGCACAAAATATCGTTTTTTATAAAACGCGACTCTCTCAATTCGCCAGCCACTTTGCAACCACGACAATTAGATTTTACGGTGAGCGCGCATTTTTTTTTCAAACGCTTCGTGCCATAAAACTCAATGAAGCGTTCCAAGCATTTTCACAAATAATTATGGGTAACTCGGCCAACAAACACATGCAAACGACTCCGCGTATGTACGTAACAGGCAAACGATAAAACACTCATAACACTAAATGTGTGAAACATGAACGCGATGTGTTTTATGCCGCCGACAAATTTGCACATATGAAACCGTATACGTCCTGGATGTTAACATGCATTTTACCATTTGCATAATTGTTGTAGGCTATCGCTCACCGATCCGCGTTGCGAAAATGGCGGATAGGGACTGGAGGGAGGGGGTTGTTGGTACTAACAGCTTTGCATGTGTTCGTAGCTACGCGAGGTGTCAACAGCTTAAATGCAAATTGACGGAGGTCCGGTGAAAAACGAGCTGGTGCCAAGTGTTGTTTATCAGGATAGCACTAATGTACACTGCTCATATAGCAACACTCTATTTAGCGTTGATTCCTATGTATCTTCCGTCATGCACCGTGTTAAAGTAGATGGATGACATCGGCGATATGCAAACAAACGTCGAGTGTTTGCGTTAAGCTTTTGGGTAGTTAAGGAGTTAAGAGTATCGGCTTTAAGCCGTCGTTTTCTTTCATTAGAGACGGTACGGTGAATCGATGGGCGTTTACTTGGTTTTGACGGGGTCGGCAGGTGCTAATGGCAATAAGGAGGCGGAGAGACGTCTCGCACCTGCCAGAGAGGCGTTGAACATGAAGGGTAATGAGATATGCAGAGCGTGCTGGAGAACTGGTACTTTAAAATATCTGTGAATGAGTAAGGAAAAAATTCTACTCTAAGCCCGAGTAAGATTCATCTTTATGAGCCGGCTCAAAAAACATTTCTGTTAAAAGGGACCATGGTTAGGAAGGCGAACGTATTTTCGCAGGTTTTTGAAAAAATATTCTTTTTTGCCAGACTAGAGACAACTTTCGCAAAAATTTGTGTAGTATACTCTTCATTTAACAGTTAAAAGATAAAAATCTTGTAGGAAATCCCACTGGCGCTGGCCACGAGTAAGAAGATTAAACACATAATGCCACGAGGTAAAAAAAAAAGGTACTATAGAAAAATTTTAAACTTTCGGCTCATATCTAGGAGCAGAATGACCACTTGATGCGTATCCTCTATGATTATAAAGCTTAAGACCTACATATATTGAAGGTCATATAACGACAATGCCAAACAGTTCTTAGTTAACGCACGTCGCTTTTTTCACCAACTATTCATGCATTTCTACATCCATAAATTTCTACCACGCATAGAAAATCGCCGCAACCAGTTGACTTTTTTCAACCAAATAGACAACGAAAAACACCAAAGTAAAAAATCGCTGCATAGCATTCCACTCCGGTCATGTCCCCTTCCCTGCCACTGAATGCTGCGTTGGTGGCTTCAAAACGTGCGCCTTGTCCCGGCTAATGCATCCCCGATGTCGGAGCAATGATGCGGGTGTTTGCCGCCCCACTCGTATCCCCTACCCGACGAACCCTGCGCTATAGAAGCTAAGCCGTGGCGGGAAGACCAGTGGCGAAGCGCCAGATCAACTCACCGAGTAAACATTAACACAAGTAAAATGCTGCACTCCTGACAGTAAAACAACATCACGACGTGAATCATGTGTTCTGTTCTTATTTGCATAATAATTATCCCACTACTTCTTAAAGATGATAACGTAACAAAACTTTTAAGTATTTGATTGGAGTCAAATGAATTAAAATCTTTTTTAAATCAATCAATAAAGAGAACCCTGCAGATAACATCCTGCGGGTTTGCCATGAGTACAAGGTGGAGGAGCCGAGTTTGTTCTGCGGGCTGCGTTCAGGGACAAAGTTTAAAAGGTCTTGGGTTTTACTGTTGCCACTGATGCAAATCGCATGTGACATTGACGGAAGGCCATGACAGGGGAGTGGGGGGCCGGGGACACAACACGAATTTTGCTACGGCTCGATGACGTAATACCACAGCCGATTAGATCAACTAAACGCGATACATGCAAAAAAATTACTTTCGCGCCGACAAAAACACACACAGCGGGCGTCAATTTCGATGTGACGCACTTTTGTCTGCACACAAATTGCTCGACTGGCATTTTGCATCGAAATCCACTCGGCCTGTCAACAAGTTGTCGCGCTTGCAAACGCCAAAGTCACCCCGCAAAACATTCGTTGCTGACTGCCAGCGTACTCTTTTCATTCCGAAAAACGAATCAACAATTTTCCTGATCCCCAAACCAATTTACCTCCACATAAAAGCACATAATATAACACCACGGAAATTCGGCCGAATTTCAATTTTCACATACACGCTCACGTCATCGCAAGCGTCACCATCGTCGTATTGCTCTTGTTAACATTCTTATTTCATCTTCACAATTGCAAACAGAAACGCAACAAGAAAATGAAAAAAGCATTCCATGTCACAACTTCAACGCCATCAACAGACCTTCACCACCACCCGACATTACGTGGCACGCCATTTTGACACATAATCGTGCCATCCCCGTGTCCCCGTCGCCCGTAAACCCTTGGACTTTGTCACCTAAGCTCCACATACAAGTCATCACTATTTTATCTACCCGCGACAAATTCCTATCAACTCCCTTGACGACCGGCGACGAATTCCACCTAACAACACCCTAGCGACCAATCCCACGTTATTCCACCTGCATCTCGGCGCCCTCTAGCCGTTACTCACACAGTCTATTGTTTGGTGGTAGCACTAGTTGCACCGTTGCTTGTATACTCGTTTGTTTTCTAGCGGTGCACGTGCACTCGCTATGGGCGATCGTGTCTTGCTATGCGATGGCTTAGTGTTGCATGTTTGATGCGGAGATCGTGAGCAGCGTGGCTAACGCTTGTTTGTTTGCAGAAGGTTTTGTGGAAAACAAACGCAGCAAAAAGAAGCATTTTGTTTTTTTCTGAAAAAATGTTAAAAAAGATACTAAAGATACCTTGACTTTTGAATCATTTGTACCAGTGTTATCTTCACGAAAAAGCTATCATATGAATTGTGTTATTCATGTGCCATTACATTTGGTTTGTCCAACAGAATCAACTGAGATATGCTGTGTACCTAATTTCAGATTTATGTTACCACATGGGAATTATAAGTCAAGGCTAACTAGAGTTATCTGAGTTCATATCTGTTATTTGGTGCCTAGTTATATCCGCGACTTTTCGACATGGACTCTAGCAGATCACGACCGGCGTGATACGTTCTTCTCTCGTCTAGTTCCGTGTCTCCTGACACGCGGCGTCGTGTTTTGTTTGCCCCGTGCGCGTGGTAATAGCGCTGCAACGGGCGGCGACCACGGTGGGCGTGCTAGGGGTGCAAATGGCCGATAATGCCGGAATAAACTCACGGTTTTAAGCGCGTCGCTTGAATGGTGCTTCCGGCGGTGGCGGGTTTTGGGGAACGTAAATGATAAATGAATGGTCGTTGCCAATGGGGCGATGAGTGGGATGATGTTTAAAAATAAACGAAAATTTGGAGTGGTTTTTTTTGGGGTGGCGAGAAACGATTGGATAAGCCGAGCGTAGCCGTCGTCTAAATTTTGATGGTGGGCCTGCAAATTACGTGAGTGTGTTTTTCAAAGAGGGTCTGGATCAGGGCTATTTGTTGGCGTTTTGTTTTGGTGTGTGGCTATAGAAAAGTCAAAAGAGTGTGCAATGTTTTTATTATTGTGTTATTGTGGGTAGGGAGCAATTTATGGAGGGGCTTGCTATGCAATCTTACAGAAGAAAGGGTAGATCATTTCTCTCACGTTCAAAGGTTTTACCCTTAATTCAATAATATATTGGTTGATGTATAAATTGAGAAAAAATGTCAGTTTTGGATTAATATGTGCCAAGCTGTAATTTTGGCGTAAATCAGTGAAACGTGACTTTGTAAACTGCATACAAATGTGCAACTGTTGAATGCTAATTTAATAAATTAAACCTCGTTATATTCTCTTTTTTTATTTTACCTGCAAAAGATTCATTTCCCCCCATATCTCATCTGACAGTGCAACTTAAAACTTATTCCCGTTAGTGCAATTTCCTACATGAACCTACTTATGCCAATTATAAGTTGAGTAACATAGTCCTCTTCGTTAAATTTTAACTTGTAATAAGTTTTTGTCGTGCAATGTAGCACATGATAAAAACTCAGCAGAGTATTTACTTTTATGAGACATGCTCTATTTTTTAATCGGTAATTGTAAACGGGTGTGCCCTCAGGGAATTTCATGCAAACTTCTAATTACATGGAAGCATGAAACGAGTAGTTATGTGTTTTTCAGCGCGAGATTTTAATTTTTGTTTCCGTTTGGTGATCCGTTTTCAGTTGATAACTTCCAGTTGATAACTTCCAATAAAAGTTTTAAATTTTAATATTTAAGTGTATATTTTATCCGCCGCATACGTTTGGCGAGTGGTGAAAATTTAATTCTAGATTTTAGTTCGAACTATCAGGCCCTTAAAAAAGCGAGAAATAACGTCAAATATGGCATCCGTTTTTAAAATAACAATTCAAAACATTAAGGGGCTTTAAGCTGATTGAAAGATCAAAATCAAATCAAAATGAAAGCAGTTAGTGATAGAGTCTAATTGCTCGGAATAAGAATAGTGTTTTTTGACATTTTAAGCTGGGATAATTAGAAAATAATAGTAGGCATTTGGAATTTAAAATAAATTATCGCGAAGCCTATTTTTCAGGATCGCTGATCTCGTATTGTCGTTTCTGATTCTCGAAATGAAAGGGTGGCGAGTTCAAAAGTATCGATGTTGCTGCTTTGCCAATATGTTCTCAAATAACTGGAGTTTCATCTGACAGACATAGCTTTGTGTGAGCCAGGTAGCTGTCGAAGAATATCAACGATATTTGTGACATAAAAGGATTTGAAGGTACTCATTTCTCCATTGAAAACCTCACCTTATAACCTCTAAAACCAGACAAGTAATATTATTTGTACTTTGACGCTTGCAGAATAGTAGCTCTGTGTTTGCTTTTGTTCAAAATAGTAATGTTAAATTGTTAAATATTGTTTCAACTTTTAATATTCGGGTTAGAAAAAATTCTAGAGATAAGAAAATATTTTACAAATATTATTGTGGAATGGTGAAGTGGTTCAGAGCAACGATGTCCTGAAAATCTCCACAGAGTCCTGAAGATGTCGGCGCCAACGCCGACGAAACGTCGACCAAGCTCCTTTTTAGGACCACAAGCCATTCTATGCAGAGCAAAACCTTTCCACATCAACCAAATATTATTGAATATAACAGCTTATTTTAAAAACAAATAAGGTCGTTACTGGTTGTGAATTTGCTTATTTTCCGCACAAAAAATACCATCTAAATTATGTCGTCTACGTTTAGCACAGCTGCCATGATATCATCAATCGCGAAAACTGGCGCCCGGGGCTCGAGCTCCCTAAATTACCCATACGCTAGAAAAACCCACCACAATTCTCAGTCGGTGTAGCAAATTTCAACCTTATATTCATCCTGGATGACTGGTTGAACATAACAGTGTGTAAATTCAGCGCTCCGCTCAATATCTTGATTCCATACTTTTTTTATTGCCAATATCCACTGGCAACAGATACCTATTACTGATCCAGACGCTTGAAAATGATATAATGAGTGTGAGGTAGAAACATGGGACCAAGGATTTCTTTCAACTTAGTACTTTTTTCCATCACGACACTTCCTACAATTATCCGCCCACGTCTGCTTGGTTACCCGCGATCACAAAGAGAGACTCAGGATCTTGCAAGGGATTTGCATCTCTAATGCCCTTAGTCGCTCAATTAACATGACTTAGATTCGCTTGCGCTGACAAAGCGATAGCACCTGCCTTTGTGTGCCGTTCTGAGATCGGAAAGTGAGACGTGAATGAACAGAGAAGGACTTCATGGTCTGAGCATATTGCTTTAACTTCAAAAATTTGAAATAGGGGGGTTAATTTGTTATTTGAATGGATCCAAAAATCCCAGATTGAACTAAATTCGCTGAGTATAATCATATTAATTGTTTTTGGGGTTTTTCGGGAGTCACCGGACGCGAAATATAGAGGCCAGGGCTCAAGTCTTCGCTTGGACTTTCCATTTTAGTGATGGAATTTTACTCATAAAATTAAAATACCCGGAACCGCTTGGAGGTACAACAAAACACAACCAGGTTCACAAAATAAATAACTACTTGATACTACGTCGCTCGGATTACCATCTTAAAAATAGGTCGTTTATTTGTCCGGACAATAAAACTTCGCGTAAAATTTTCCTGAATAGCTTTTCACTCGGACGGAAATTATTGTCACGGACTCTGAAGAAATTTTAAAACGATTCCTGGAATCTCGTGAATTGTGCGAAGCAAATTCTCGCAAAAACCTTGGTCGTATATTGTTTAAAGTTAATCTGGAACGTTTTTCGAGTCTCTTTCCAGGAGATTAAAGAGCTTTTAGGGCTTTTTGGAGAAAATAAACTAAAAACGGATCTATTGCTTTTACGAAGAATTTTAAAATTCAGTCGTTTAATATACAGAATATTCTTTCGAGTGGAACACATTACTTAAAATATTGATGACGGATCTTTGTACTCACGTCGACCTTCACGCCGTCGAGCTTGTAGCTGTGTTGTGGTGGGTTGCCTCTGGGCACGTAACGGTAGAATTCTTCGTTGTCCTTGTACCATGTGACTGCGTAGAGTCGGTTAGACTGGAGGTCGTACTGGCACTGCAGGGTGGCTTGCTCGCCGTGTAGGGCATAGTGGGGTATGTTGACTCGGGTGAGCTTGACGCACACCGTGCCTGAAAGGGTAAAGAAGAAGTTTTATATGAGTGATAAGAGGTGCAGTATTCTTAGAGTGAGGGTGGTGGCCGTTTGGTCAAAGTGTCTGGAGGTGCATTGCCACTGAATGGCACCACCACCTGTATTTTAGAATAATAATTAATTGTTCTGGAAAATTTTGTTTGTTGATTGAAAAAAGAAATGCAGTAATTGCACTGATGATTGGCACAGATACAAAACCAAAGTTCAATTCAGCGAAAACTGCATCATTTAAAAACACATGAAACCATTATACAATATAAATATATCCGCATATGCATCCATGGATATGTATCCAAGGAGCGTTGGCAAGGCCGATTAATACTCAATCAAAACCTCTCAAAGTTTCTACTAACATTGTTATATAAAATTTTATCAGCCCTATTGACCAAACCGTCTGGCCTGAGCAAAGTTAACAGAATTACCTACGCCGAGTTTTCGAAACCGTTTCTTTGTGAATTCAGTCATATGGGAAATCGTCATTTCAGATCCCCATTCAAACATTGGCGGCAGCCAAATCTACATCGCTATCCTTTCTCGCGTACGACACTCAATTTCGCAGAGTCGTTTCGCACCGTCTAATCTATCCCTTAGGAGCGCTAGCTGCACAGGAAACAGTCATTAATATCAAACTGTTTGGAAGAAATCATTGAAATGTTAGCTACACTGCGCAGCCAATGACGATCACGTCCACGATACTATGTCAGACTGGATGCATCGGATGCACTCTAATTAAACTATCGCTGACAGACTTTTACAGCGCGACTAGCAAAAGAGATGGCAGCACTTTGGAAATATCAAATTAATTAATTTATCCTTGCACTCGAGAACGCACTCCCCGTGGAGTGTTACGATCGCTAGGCTGAGTCGATTTTGAATCAACATTTTTACCTATGTTCTGTAGAATTTCTCTGTCTACCGTTCGAAACCGCGTTCAACGTCGGGCACGTCATTGTGCGGCATCTACGAGGTGGCCTCGGTGGAGCGGTGAAAATTGTCGCTTTGCGTTTTATAGAGGCATGCCCGGGCTGCTTGTCGACCAGGGAGAAGCTATCTGCGAGCATTGGAAAACTAACTGCACATTTCCAACACACAGTTGATTAAGTTAACGAGATTACTTTTTTGGTTACTGTAAACATTTTATTCATTGATTTTTTAACTCATTATTAATTAAAATTGCTACCCCACATACTTCATGAGCATCATAATTAAAAAAGCAAAGGTTGGAATCGGCCATTTTAGCTTTGGGTTTTGGCCAAAGCTACTTTATTATGTTAGTTCTGATAGTTTAATGTATTCTAATCAAGTCGGAGGAAGAACTTGAAAGATTGCAAGTTCCATCCTATGGTGTCTTCGTAATTATGAAAGTTTTTTCAGAATCTAATTGCCAATTTTCTTGATGTTATTCAGAATTGTACGGCATAACAACAGAACCATACCTGACACTCACTATGCTTTTGTAGGTCGCATACACTAGCAATAATGAACGTGTTGTGCCTCTTACGTTGGACCGAACATGGCGCCTATGTCACAGAGTTGGCCGCTCTCTGATTATAAACGTTCACCTGCAAGCAGCCAGTGGAAAGTCTCCTCCTGTTGACTGACTTTTCTCTGCGCCGAGCGTAAAACGCCGTCCGGGTAATCGGTGGAAATGGCTCTAGATAGAAGCGAGGGTTTTATTTTGAATGAAGCTCAAGACTCGGCTTTATGGCTCTTTTTTCCTTGCGTTGCACTGACGAGTTCTTTTCTTCACACTTCGTAAAAGAATTTGCTTATAGCAAATAGATTCTAGGTTTTGTGTCCAAGGTCATTGTTCGATTTTTTTAATGTGATGCTCTTTCAAAGATCTTTTGGTGCAGCTATGTAGCCAAGTAACAATTGAATCCATTTGCATTAAATTGATATTTTTTAAGCCAATTCTTGTAAAGCAGACAGAAAATCACAAAGAATTTAATCATCTTTCAGAAAAAAGTTAAGTTAAGCACAGCAAAAAGATTGGCTGAATTTTCGACACATTTGTTATCGAACCATGAGCAATAATGTCAACGCTAAGCAGCCACAACGCCCCCACCTAATTGAGACTCATGACAACCCCCCCCCCCCCCCCCCCCCCCCCCCCCCCCCCCCCCC
>LVVV01432084.1:0-12967 GCA_001676325.1 Amphinemura sulcicollis
AGGAGTTTATTAAAAGTTATTCGTCCATAGTGAACCTAGAAGTTAGTTGATTGTGCACAATGGCCCTATTCAGTATTATTCATCTTTTAAAAAGTGTATAACATTTGTCAATGTTGAGATTAATGCTATCTGGACGCTCGCCCCATGGGTCCCCAGTCGCTGCGTCTCCCCACCCAGCCAATGTCATCTCTCTCGGAGCTGCGCCTTCCCCACGAGCGTGTCTCTGTTCACAACGCACATTGTCCTCGGGTAAAGAAGTCCCTGCACCCCCTACCGAGTCGGCGAGTCCTCTACAAAAATCTCACCATACAATGCCGCTTGGACCTAATCATTCTTAATGCGCATAAACAAGTTTAGCATCTTTAGTTACCTTCTAAATTCTAAACAATAATAAAGTACAGGCATGACTTCCAAGTTATTTTATTTCTTGAGGTTATCATTCTTTTTCTTGTACTGAAGATTCTTCGGCACTCTATAAAGGATTGTTTAGTGATGATTAAGAGATGTTCGTGTTCTCCATTATCATGTCGAATATCTCAATGATAAAGTTTATAACGTAAAGCGCTATTTCGTCGTAAAAATATAAATAACTGTACAACATCCAGTAATGTTCGTAATTATGGCGTTTATGGCAAATTGTTCTGTGCGATATTTATTGCAGTGCAGCTGCACCGCATATTTTTATGAATGAATAGCATACTTTCATTAGTAACGCGGCCAGAAAAAGTTTATTGCATTGATCGTAATGATCACCGTGAAAAGCCTTGCTGTAAATCGAATGATTGCGGCATATCTGTTCAGTGAACTCCGATAGTAAATACCCATCTCAATACGAAGCACTTCTTCCGTGTTATTCAAGCGTGGCAGTATGAACTCAAGTGAAAACTACCTGAAAGATTTAGCACGGCAGTAATTTTCTGAACAATCAGTCAGTTTATTTTCATTTTTACATATCTGTGATAACAGCTTCCTAACGAATTGTAGAATAAACTTTCTTTAGTTGAGTACGCATTTGGGAGGATGGTGCAGATCTTAGAATATGTTCTTGGTTCTTTCGTGGAACCTGAAAAGCTTTAGTTTTCAGTGCATGTAAAATATAACTGAAAAAATGGTTTGAACGCATGGTATATTTAGATAGACGGGTTGAGCGAGCACATATTATTCAATTATTCAGCGTAAGGTTGTGAACATTAGTCTTGTTAGAGTAATGCCTCTTTCTGTGTCAGGTACTAATTGAATACAGGATAAACTATAGTTTTGTAGGCAGACAGCCTTGTCGCGCGATGTCGTATACCTTATTGTATAATATTATTTATGAATCTACAGAAAACCCCAGAGTGCGACACATGCACAACTCATACTTTTGTAACACTCCTGCATAAGAAGTAGAAGAAATAATCGTTAGAAATTCAAGAAAATGAGAGGCTACTTGTTTCAATCTGTCCAACAAATTGTAGACATAAACCAAATTTTAACATTTGAAGACACATCTGAAAAAATTATGCAAAACGTGGAGAATTATTCATTAAATTTTCATGTAAAAATAGTAACTGTTTTCTCCTGAACATTGGACGCTATTTCACACAGTAGACTTGATTAGGACGTCAAACACAGTGTGTTTGAATTCAAGCAAGCACCAAAACAGTTCAGACCTTGATGGGTTGACTTTAGGCCAAGCAGACAAGTACTTTTAGGTACCAGCATGATTTCTTATCAAATTAAAAAGTTAAACAGTTTCATTAGGAATCAGAAAGAGAATGTTTTGCGTGGTTCCTATTTGACATGTCAATGATCACATCAGCGTTCTTTGAAAGGATTACATCAAGAAAAATCAAAGCGAATTAGATGTGAAATGTCGATTAAAATGGAGCAAAGGCGCGTTGAGCGATGAGGGAAGTTGGTAGCGCATATCAACTGTAAAATTGGCCACAATCACTTTAAAGTATAAACTTTACCCGACCTCTCAACAGCAATACGACAGACAGACAAAAAATAATAGTTCATTAATAAAACGCTTCAAAGGCAGCACCGAGTCAAGTCGTATGGAATTTTAAATGGCGATCCCTGGCCGTCACCCCGCGGTGCAGCGATGAGGGTAACGAAACGCGTCGCCAACGTGACGGAGGATTAACAATGGCCGACTACAATGCGGGGCATACCTTTGTCACGCAGTCGCCGCGGCCGAGACCCCCAGTTCTAGACATTGACACCTCGAAGACCTCACCGCCGTCGCGATATCAGGCTCACTAGAATCCCAACGAAATCTCTATGATTACCTTTAATGATGTAATGACATACGATTTCGCCAGCATTAAACGTTTGGCCACAGTCGAAGATCAAAGTTTGAAGTTTTCACGCCGTCTTTCCTTCAAAGTTCAAACTTCCCGAATCCAGGTTTGAAATTCTTCGCATAATTCATTGTCTAAACGGAGCTATCCATGATGTTCATTTACTGTGTAACGCGAACCGTTCATACTGTTGGCACAGGGCTAATAGCGCTATCATTAGAAGTGCGGGCCCGCGCTGCCCGGGAACCCCGTCGCTGGTGATGGACGGCGGCTGCCCCGGGGGGGCCCACGGCCGGTGGACGGCACGGACGACCGCGGCGCGCCGCGGCGTAAATCTGCTGACATCTCTGGCTCCGTCAGTGGCAGGAGGCCCGAAACGCGCCGCTCTGACCTATCACCGCTTCGGCATTTAAGGATTTAAAATTAATTCCTTAATAAACTAAGAGTCATTGTGGTTAAGTCTTTGAGGGAAAGAATGCGGCGGTTAAGAAAGCCGTTGTTTTTTGGGTTTTTTGATTGTGTTAGATGCAATCGTTGATCAATGTGATCATGTTTTTTTCTGACGTTTAATTATCATGAATGAGTTATAATAATAAGTAATACTACCTACGTCTGCTACCAGTACACCGATGATAATTCGATTTTTCCATCCTGATTCGTGAAAAGTCCGCGTGCTTTCGGATAGTCGCGAGAAGGATGTGCCCATGCGCATGACAGAAGGAGCTATGTGTCTGATATTTGATAATGCTAGCTGCTGAAGGCATGATATCGTCGCTTATTTAAATATGAAAGCATTATGAATATGGATGCGTGTCTTGAAAACTGTGGTCATGTTTCCAAACCAATATGAAATATGTCCCTAGGAATCCACACAGGAAGTGGACAATGGCACCTTGTTTTTGAGACGTCTGCCCCGTCTAGCAAGGTTTTTGTTGAGTAAAGAAACCTCCAGCTCATGGAAAACAGAGTCGTGTGGCGTACAAGCAAGTTACTTTGGTGCTACGCTCTTTTTTAATACTACCTATCATTTCTTTTAACTGTTTAGTTCCATTAACTGGCAAGATTTAATGCGTTGTCAACGTTAACGACAAAGACCCAGCTCTTTTACTTCACAAACATAACTATATATTTATTATTATGCTATTTTGTATATTTAATAATTTTAATTTTCGACGAATGGTCAAGGTATATATTTCGGTCCAAAAGTTGGTCACCGTATAAAATTCCACAGTCCACCACCTCATTTAAATGGTATTACAAGATATAGGGCCAGTTTGAAATTATTCTTGAAATGGATAATATTCTGTTTCTTATACCTATAGATGTATGTGATACTGTAGAAATAAACGACTCAAGAAAATAAACTATGCGTTCCAGAGTGGCTCTTTGTCAAGGAAATGTGACACTTGAACATCTGAGGAGGTAAACTCCGACCCCCTACCTTTGTTTAATAGTGTTAAGCTCCCAACACACAAGGCTGAATACTTTAAATGTCCGCTCCTGGATTTATCATATGACAGAAGGTTTAGGACCCTGCAATTTGAAACAGTATTATACAAATAATAAAGAAAGAGACTGAGCAGAATGGATTTGTGTACCAAACCATGAGAAGTCAAGAAAGCGTATTATCAAGAGGTTCTTCGGTTGGTATCCTGTTTCCGCATCATACAAAATATATTATCAGACCCACCTCTGTAGCTAATAGCACATTCTAAAGACGATTTACTTTTTTATCCAAGCACATACCCTTACAATAAAATATTGTAAATAATGTTTCACAGTTGAAGCATATTAACCCACATTATTAATAACCACGTACAAGAAAACTCCTACCTATATAATACCTTTGCAGCTTGTAATCCGAGAATAATGAGTATAGCCAAGTAATTAACTGTAGGTGTGTGTAAGTAAGGAGCGTGTTAATCGCGGCATAACCACGTCTCCTCTCGCTGCATGGGGCACATTGTCTCAGCAGCAGCAGTATCTCTTAGCGCGCAAGGCACAGGGTGCTCGTGGCTTCTTACTTCGCGGCATGGGGTGTACCGCGATCGGGGCATGCGTGCTTTATGCCCTCGTGTTTAATTCAGTTGAAAAACTGGAAGTTCTTTTCGGTAAGGATGAGCTCTTTAGGGGGTCCATGAAGATCACATTTGGTAGGGCATTGATTACGCATCGTACCATACCTACCGGCCATGGCTTTTGGTGGAAAACTAACATGGTCGAGGCCAGATGGTGGTTTTAGGTCTTCACGATCGTTTTTATTCTTGTTCGGGATTATTAGTTACAGCTGTCTGGCTTTTCTTCGCGTGCAGATCGTCTTTTTGAAGAGTGCGATTTAGTTTAAAGGTTTTCAGTCATATTGCTTTCAAAATTTGAGAGGGATCTGGATATAGAAATGACAGTGCGAATAAGCAAATTAAATATCAATGAGTAAAAAGTCTGTGTTTGATTTTTCCATGCCCAAAAACACGTTCAAAATCTCGTTATTCACTACACGGTTTACGATATTCTTGTGGATGCTTATTCCAGCAGTATCGTTCCATCTAGACGTCATTTTCGACTTCATAAAAATTGATAGTACGTCATCCTGATCAGGCCCGACGTCGACGATGGGGGTTGGGGTATGGGGCCATGCGGTGTTCGATGGGCAAGCAAGGGTTTGCGCCCATCGTGGCAGGGCATCCTCCTGGCGGGGAGGCGAGGCTGCCCTCCGCGGGACACCGCGTGCGAACCGCACTCCTGGGTCCTGCAGCCTGCCAACCAAGTCTCGCAGTGGGACGCTAGCTCGAAGACATAATCTAATAAGCACTTACTCTCAAAAACTATACTGTCTTACACAGAGCTATTAATTTCAATTTTCTACTGTTTTTTCTTTGGTTTTGTTTGTAGTGCACGACTACAAAGATTCGAAAGAATGATGGCTTTAGCTGGTTAGTATTTTTGACATGAAACTAAATCTATTTAAAACAATTTGCTTTCGTGTTTGTCAAATTGATAAACGGTAAAGATCATTGCTGATTCGCAAAAGAAAACGGTGGGAGTTTTATTCATTCCACATTTGGAGCTTTGTGCCTTCATGAATCGTATCGCGGGTTTATATCATTGGTCTTAGTTTATCCTATCGGTATGGCACGCCAATTACTGGTATCCTCTTGGTGGTCCCTTGATTCCGATGTCATTCTACGTAATCAACCGGAACTAATATCGCAGACTTCCAATGTCGTGGTCCAACCTCGACTTGCTGTGGCACTTGCGCAGAAGATGACCAGGGTATATTTCAAGTCAAAAAGTTGCACTTCATGCCTTGCCCGCGCCGACAAATAAATCGAATTTCAAAGAATAGCATTGTTCAGTTAATCAAAATCACTATTTGCGTCAAATCACATACGAAATTTTCTAGATGAAGTTGAGCGATATGCCTAATTGCTGTCATATTTGAAAATGCAGACTCTGCAGATTGGAAAGATGTTTCTCGTTTTTTTATTGCGTGATTCTTCTAATGACATTGGAGCGATTTCTTCGGTAGTTGTTCCCGGGTATTAGTTATTAAAGCAGTAAAACAGGAATCTATCAGTGCCAGTTTAAACTGTTGTTTCTTCTCGGTGGTGTTCGCCAAATTCGCGACGGGGGATCGAACCTCTTACCTTTTTTATTTCACGAACACCCGACTGGTTTTCCTCAAGTAACGATTTTCATCAATAAAAAATGGCAGCCTTACTCTAATGTTGATGGTATTTTACTTTTTTCCGAAAGAAAAAGGTCATAAGGTTAACAGGCTTTCGTGACCTCTCTATTAAAATAGTTTGCGCCGCCGCCGCCGCCGCGAGAAAGAGTGCCTCGTGGAATAGCTTCGGCAGTCAGAGCGCGCTAACTAATCGACTTGACTCGAATATTAGTAAGCTATTCGGTAGTTGTAATTACGGGTAATAATAGCCTCGCATTCTCTTCTTTCTGGCGTGTTTAAAATGGAATTAAAGTTTCAAAGAACGTTTCGAAAGACCTGACTCTGACAACCGTGCGTACCTTACGCTTTTTCACTTACCCTCCTCAGAAACACGCAAAAAAGCGTTCGAAAAATAGTGTTCAAAATTGCTTATTTTACCTAATATATGCATTGGAGGACGAAATCTGAAATGGAAAAGCATAAAGCCAACAGCCAACAGCTTCCAGTATACTCCAAAAGAAAACTGTACCATGGAGCAAATCGTTAAAATAGTGTCAACATTCGCAACATGTTCTGTCAACCAATTCTATGCCGGCCAAGATGAAATTCTAGTTCTAAACGCATGGTCTCCGCTGTCTCTACAACGGTCTTTAGCCCAGTGAACTCTTCAACCCTTCCTCTCAACTCTTATTTCCTGAGGTCGCATTGGTTCTCGATCGCTCATGGGAACCTGGCCACCACCAGACATCCACAAGTTGATCGAACGCTCAATAAATAAAAGCAATCGGTGAAGGCGCTGAGCAGCATTGCGCCTTGTGGCGCGGTATATAAGAGTACCATACTGATAGGTGATTACCGACGCAGTGGTGGCCTCGCGATAGGAGGTGTTCCGGATCCGTTAAGTCCAAGTCGTGATAGCCATCGACGTCCCCGACGCCACCGCCGCCGAAACTCGCAATCGCAAGCCACAATTAATTCATAAAACATCACGATGCCAGCATCTCGTCAGATTCTGATATCTGTGAAACTGAATTGAATATCAAGGAGATGAGAGCTGTTTAGTTACGCTTTCGATGAATCTTTTTAATTTAAATTTGTATGTACAGGGATTGCCAAAAGGCATTTAGGAAATTGCTGTAGGGAATATTCATGGTTGTTTTTTTTATGCAGTAACGCACTGATGCATCTTCCATTGACAGGCATTACATTATAAATGCATTGCTTGTAATAAATGTGTTTGTGTGGCAAATTGATGGATGCATATCGTAAAGCAAAGCTTCTGGTAAAACAAAAACTCGGTTTTACTCGCCGTACATCCCTGATTTTCTTGGCCCCCATGGACAGCGTGTAATCCTTGTAAATGGGAGCGCGCTGCGCATGGGCAGCGCTGTGGGCAGCCATGGGCAGCTGGGTAGTGGCGAATAGCAGGCAACTGGACCATCGGTTCCCTCTCGGCCAGCCACATGGTATTAAATAGCAGTGACGGGGGGCGATCTTCAATTATAATTGCTCCCGGCCTGATATTTGTAATCGAGCCCCCATGAAGAGTTCCCCAGCATAACGGCAAGAAATCATTCCCATTCGGCATGCCCGCCATACTTTCCGATCGAGCATGCGGCTCTCCGCATGATAACGTATAGAAGTCACGTGATAAAATCTCACGATCTGCTGTCTGCTGGGACCATCTTCAGATAAAATACAATCTCTCGGTTTGATAGCCGACTAATAATTGAAACACATGCGATGATGTGGATGTAATGTTTTAATGTCAGTTAGCTGAGAGATAGATCGAGTTGGTGGAATGAAATTAGGGAAGCTCTAGTTTTAGTGGTGTCTCCCGTAGAGAGGTGGAATCTACATTCCTGCCCAGCCGCGGTTGTGCAGAGGCGGTTGGAGAAATTTCACCATCGTGATTTGTTATGATTGTTGAGCTGTCAACATCTGTAACGAAATGGAAGCTGGTTTTAGACACGCGGGAATTAATCAGCGTTGGTTTTCAAAGTTTCGTCATTTTTGTAGCGTACACATGCGATCGAGGATATACTTACGTGTTTACTATCATTGTTTGATTTTAAAGTGAAAACTGAAACATTTTTTCGTGGACTGTATTTGCTCTGGTACACATATTTTAGCATCTGGCGAAAAAATGGTCACGATTCTCTCTGAAGAAGGGCAATATTGACTTGTTTACCTGACCATATCATCCGAAATCTTGAGAGAGTTAATGCTCAAAGAAACAGAAACTAGAGGAAAGGCTCTCAGACCTTCTGCCAAACATTGCGGCACTTTGGGTGCCAAATGCAAACAAGTGGTGACTACGAGGCAGCAGGTCCTCCGGTGTTAGTTGCAAAGGCAAACAATGAGACCGGTGACAATGAGGTTGATATTGTTTGTCAGGAAAGGCGTCTTTTGTTTGCGCCTGCGCCTGAACCAAAGCCTGCGCCAGAGTCTGCGCGAACAGCAACTGTCAACCCCGGTCAGGTTTTCCAGACGACGTTTGCTCAGATGACAGTCATTGCTGATAGTTAGACAAACATTTGCATCTCTATGGCAAATAAGACAATCGGTTATTAACCGTGTGGATATCTGAACTAACCTTGCTCTATCGTCTCCTACGAGTTACTTTAAGAAACAATTAACGGACGAAACGTACCTATTGGCGACACTAAACGGCGCTAAGCAATACACTACCATAAGTACGACACTTGAGTGAGTGAACGGCTCTATACATCATTTGATTCAAGCTGCACTGCGTCGGTTTCCAATGACCAAAATGCTTTGTTGGCACGTCCGTTGTTGTAAAGAGATAAAAATTGAAAAATAACATTACATATTTCGTGAGAGCTATTGCTATCATTCATCATATTTCTTCAACAAACATCCCAAATGTCCACTGCTTTTTCAGAAGTCCTTGCACCTTAACCCACCATTTGTTACTTTTCAATGCGTATTCGAGACAGGCGAAATATTGGATAAATGAAGCTACAGAAATTAAAACCTCTTGCTCCATAGTATAGACGTGAAATTGGAAAACGATATTTTCTTGCCACGCTAACGGCTTACCGAACGAACGCAATTACGTTGATGGATGACCGCGATGATTTACTCTTGAGTGTGTAGTGAGCAGTATTCTCACGAGAAATAGGCCCGTGCGCATGCGTGTTGTGTTGTGCACCGGCGCGATTAGTGGAAGTCTTTCGGCTAAGACAACCCGATGGTAAATTAGGTTTATTTTGATGACGTAAAGATGAAGTGGGTCCAGGGTGGCTGGGTGGCTGGGTGACTGGCTGCTAGGATATGTCCATGCGGACGGGGTGATGGGCAACGAACCGATGTGCACATGACCGGTCCGAGCCGCGATGGATGCAGCGGTCGGAACAAGTAAATGTGAACCGTGAGAAAAGCACGCTCGCCTGCCGGACCGTGCGCCTCGCGAACGTGATAGGAGAGGAACCGTTGCGAGTCCGGAGCGTTTGATAATGAATTAAATTTGGTTGGTACTTGGTAGGAGTATTCGCGCATGTGGTGTCAAAGCTGAGGGCACATTGGGAGCGTTTCGAAAAGTTGAGGTTGGACGATTAAATTGATGTTGTGATTACTGGATGTTTAATAAATCGTAGAAAATTGATTCGTTCATCTCTGCATTAATTAAACCCATGAGATGTATCTGTAAATTGCTAATCATATGCTCTTGTGCATACTCCGGGTATATTCAGAAATCCATTGGTAAATTTCTTGCTGTGTTTATGCACAAATAATTTGAGGCTAAAGCTCATAGTTTCATTGAAGTCAGTTTCATGAGAATTTGACAATTTCTTGCGATTGCTGTCTCTGATTTTTCTTCAGGAGACTGCTGAAGTTGAGTGGAGCGCGGCGCGCTACAGTGAGTTCAACGCTGGATTGGATGGCTGGCATCCTCTGCCAATGATGCATCCATGGGATTTGCGCGTTTCCTATCAGGCATTTTTCATATTGCATTACTCGTGATTTCTCTCGATAAAACCTGCAGAATCTAGGTAAGTATAAAATAATTAAGCCTGAGTACCGCATTGTTATACCTGTAATGCAGCATGTAAATGTTATAGTACTTTAACATCTAAAAACTGGTTTGATGAGTGTGGAAAAATGAAGAAGATGGAAAACAGAATCCAGACGTTAGCGAAACAGAGAAAGAAGTTCGCCTCTCGGGCACACGAACTCTGAAACTAACATTTGTTACATCGTTTTTCTAACAGCCGGTAGAATGAACTCAGCATTGTTTTTCAGTTTAGCCCTTTAGCCATTGAGATTTAGTTCCATAGAGAAATAAGTCTGGTGCATCATTTTGATCGTGGAAGAGAGAAACTTGCGATACTGCAAACAACAACTCAAATTACTGTAGTTGTTAGAAAAAAAAACATACACACACATTCGGCACAGGTACTGACCATTGGGGATACTTTAGGTAATGTTAGACACAGCAGCTACAATTTATAACAACAAAAAACCATATTGAAAATTTGAAGTGTGCACGCTACAAGTACAGCTAAGCAATTGACCGTAAACATGTACAGAAATCCAGCTTTGCAAGCCAGCAACGCAGTCCCTTGCATGGCTAGTTATATCCAAAGCCAAAGCCATTATCAACGAGGTTTTATTACTCATTATCAGCATCCATATTGATCGCAGTGAGTGCACATGAGCATGTATACAATCAAAGACAGAACAGATAGTAGGTCGTAAATCGACACGACACTGATCCCACCATCATTGGACTCCATCTCACCGATCTGCCTCTCCACAGTGAAGCGACGAGCATCGGCCACAAGATGCAAGACGCGGCCAACATCTCGCCGAGCTCGAGGGAGATACGAAAGCGAGAGTGTACGCGAGCAAGACAAGGATGGGGATGCTCAGACTCGTTGGACCAGTAGATGTCGGTAGTAGCATAGAATATTCAGCCGTGGTGCGGTCGGCTCCGGCTTCGGCGAATGTTCATCAGAATCGGTTGTCTTTCCGCGCTAGAGGAAGTCTTCGGCTGCTGCACCGTGCTCCGGCGAGCGGCCCGCGTCGAACACGTGTAAATACTACGCTGATAACGAGATACTCTTATCAATCGACTCGAGTGTGTTCAAGGGGTGACGTTTTGTGATACAGTTTTGCTTTACTTGCGATAATAGTGGTACCGAAATTATCATTGTGGATGGACGATTGTGATTTTTTTTTCGAAATATCGACACCTATTGTTGTTATTGTGAAGTGACAAGGTCTTCCCCTCCCCCCTTCCCTTCCTCCTACTATTGTTACCTTCGAGCCTCCCCCTTCCCCTAAAACGATATTCTGTGGTGTCTTCCCCTCTTCATCCCCTGTTATCGAACGAAAGTGCAGGATCAAGCGGGAGCATGTTAATATCGAGGAACAATGGACAGAACTTTCCAACAAACAACGACAAAGTGTGAATTGCATCTGTGATTAACTCGAGCTGTGAAAAACTCTTGCGCGATTATTTGTGAGTGGGTTTCTTTTTATACACAAGTTATAGTTTCACCTCGACGATAAATTCTTCGATGGTAACGCATTTTATCATCGCTTGACCATACGAGTGAGTATTTCGAAACGCTTCCAGCAATAGTCTGCGGTAACGAACATAGCAGAGGGCGGATCTCTGAACGAACAGATTATTCAAATCTATTTCCAACGTTTTCCTCAGTGACTTTCGCCAAGAGCCTAACAGTAATCTAGGCGGCGATTACTGCGTCAGGTACGTTAATCGCGACACATTTGCAGTGAGCACCGACGCACCGGCACAGCCCCACTTGACCTAACCCTTCTGTCCCGCGTAATCTTGAACGTGACGAGCCGGCAAAGGAGTTAATCACCACCCTGCCATATGTGGTTCAGCACTGCTCATCTCTGCCAACATGTGATCACCATTAGCGTCGTAATCGCTCTGCACACACTTCACATTAATTGCCAGCAAACTTCATTTACTCTCCGATATTAAATTAAGTAATATTCGCAATGAAGAACTTAATCACGATAAAATCGGAGAGTGTAAGCCAACAGAGTGAAGGCGTGGCGACTAACAATAATGACGTCACGTCATCATCGGGCAAGCCGGATCTATTAGACAGCGTCTTTTTCGTTGATGCTGCGTCTTCTAATAAGAATAACCAGCCGTCACAATTAGACAAACTGACGATGGCGATGACCGCCACGAATTCTGCAGTTTCTGCAGCCGCCGCGTTGCAGGAAAATCTCCTTCAACGATCGTTGCAGAGCGTCGCATTGTCGCTGCAGAACACGATGATGTCGTCGCTGCAGCAAGCTGCGTTGCTGCCCATCAACTCGGCAGCGGCTGCGGCGTTCAATCTTCAAGCTCTAGAATCATATTTAACCCTCCAGAGGTTATCGACGTCTGTCGCATCGACCACGTCCTCTTGTAGCAACTCGAGCAACGCTTTAGGGGCTTCTCTAGACATTCTCAGGCTTGCGACAGCGACCAGTTTCGGACTTCCTAAAGCCACATCGTCTAATGCCGAGAACAATTCACCTGCGTCGTCTCCTGGCTCTTCTTCGTCGTCACCTGCTGACTTGAATGACACTTCGGCGTCGTTGTCAGCGATAGTCAAGGACATCGAGGATGTTGAAGATGATCTCGGACTGCTCGACGATGATGACGATGACGACGATTTGACACTGCCAGTAAGTTCTTCAGGGAAAGATGTTTCCAGCAATGCAAAGCATTTCCCTGCGTTTCCTGGGGACTCTTCGTATCCGTCGTTGTTGATGAATGCGATGTATCACCATCAGCAAGCTGCCAGCAACATACTGTTAGCGACGACGGCGTCCTCTACTGTCGACGGCGTCTCGACCGTCACCTCGTCAGCGGCGCTCTCTGTAAATACAACGTCGGCGACGTCGACGGGAAGATCGACGTCGTCGAGACCTAAGAAGCAATTCATCTGCAAGTTTTGCAACCGACAGTTCACCAAGTCCTACAACCTGCTGATCCACGAGCGAACGCACACGGATG
>LVVV01432085.1:0-12984 GCA_001676325.1 Amphinemura sulcicollis
AGTTTTTTTCAAAACTAGTGGTGAGTTTAGGTAAAGTAGACATGAGTCTTAAAAATCTTATCTCACAAAAGTTCTTTACAAAAAGACTGCAATGTTTATTGTTAAAAAGTCGCGAACATATATAAAAAAAAAGCTCAAAGATCTGGCATCAAACTCAAATCAAAAGTGCACAACAAAAGTGAGAGATGAAACACTAATCCTTCTCTATGCACGCACGCTGAAGGCGTGAAGTGCGTCGCAGAATCTCGCTGTCCGTGAAACGCATCATGACGCACAAATCGCAGCCAGCCACCGAGCACATGTCCTCTCGCGCCACACGCTCTGCTCGCGAAGTGTGACGCACAACTTCCACACGCTCGTCGGTGCGTGTGCACCTACGCGTGCAGATCTCAGAGCGCTGCATCTCAGCGGCAACAGCAGCGTACCCATCATCATCCAACAACAGCCCCCGAAACCCTGCTTCCTTTCCTCGCCGAGCCATCGCAACAAGATGCATACCCATTGCACGCACAAAATCGATCATTGAAAACAAATAACGAACCGCCCAAATGATCGTATGGCCCTAACAGTCGGGACGTTACAGATCTTAGGCCCGCCTCTTGCCTCTCCCTCTCACCCGGCGACTCCCCCACTGTCCAACAATCGGACTAAGATGAAGAGACAGGTAGTGACCCCCCACCTTCCACAGGGACCCCCCCACCCGGCCGGCTTGGACGAACCCCCAACGAAACCTTAGTTTACCTGGGGTACTCAGCTGATGAGTCACTATAAAAGACAGCAAGGACAACGGAGGTGTACGTCAGTATACACTTACCACTCTGGAAGCACGTTCACTCCTTATCAGACTCTCGAGAGCACGCGTCTTTCGGTTCCGCTCCTAGAATCAGTGACATCGCCGACTGCACTCCAGTTCAAAGAGACTTTTTTAATTTATTTTAATTTTATTATAATGACGTTAATAGCTCGTGGACTCCAAAGACTTTGGGTGGAGATATCCAGTTATGAGAAAAATGTTGATGTTTACCGGACATTGTTGGTGTTCCTATCGGCGATTATTTGCGTAAGGCTTGTGCAAATGTTTAGGGAATTGAAGTCGTTGCCTCCCGGTCCATGGGGCTTTCCTATTTTTGGCTATTTGCCGTTTTTGAAAGGTGATGCACATCTACATTTTCAAGAGCTTACCAAGAAGTACGGATCGATGTTCAGCACGAGGCTGGGAAATCAATTGATCGTCGTGCTCAGTGATTACAAGATGATTAGGGAAGCTTTTCGCAAAGAAGAATTTACCGGACGTCCTCACACTGAATTCAACAACATCTTAGGAGGATACGGTAAGCGATTTGTTTTATCTTGTTCGTGTTATTTATAGCTCCGTCTTTGATCAAGAATGAACGTGTCAATCGAATACTTTCAGTTATAAAGTGAATAACATTGTCTCATTGCTAAAACGGGTGAGCGAATCCTAGCCAAAATCTTATTTGTTGGATCAAGATCAAACTAGATGGAGAAAGGATTTTGAAAGAGCAGCCCTTTACTGCAAAGATAGAAATCTGCAGGATTTGCCAATACAAGAATAACTCCTAAATACACGATGTCGCCCCAATAGCATCACGTTTCAAAAGTTGTGGCCCTTGGCATCCATAAAGTTGAACACTAACTTAATTTCGGTGTAATTTACGAATCGTTCTTATGTCGCGGCTATCAATTAAAATATAAGCTATTGCTTGTTCCGAACGTTGTTGCGTAAATCATAGATTGAGATTCGTGTTTTTTTCCCGCGCGTTGAAATCTCCGCGCGCTCCGCTAGAGCAGAGTCGTCCAAACTGCCCGGGAACTTGTCGAGATCCCCCGGGAACTCCTAGATCCTCTGAGAACTCCTCTAGATACTGTGGGAACTCCTCGCAAAGCATTGGGAACTGGGAACTCCTCGTTTATCGAAATTTCCTGTTTCGCAGGAATAATCAACACCGACGGCAAACTGTGGAAGGAACAGCGCCGGTTTCTGCACGAGAGACTGCGTCACTTCGGCATGAAGTACATCGGCGCAGGGAAGGAGCACATGGAAACTAGAATAGTGGTAAGTTACCGGTAGAAAATAATATCGTTCGATTTCTATGTCCCCATGCCTTGCTTACTTACTGCTTCGCTAAAGGACAGTCAAGTACAGTTTCAAAACTCAAGTGAAACTGTTATTGTTTATTGTTATTCAAGTGAAAGTGTCAAAACCAAAAATTATTTATAAATGCTATGATTTTGCCCATGTGCTTACTGTATTTTTGCTGTTTCAGACTGAATTGGAGGTTTTCTTGAAGTGCCTATCGAAGCACACCGAGGAACCACTCGACCTGAACCCCGTGCTGGCAATGTCAATCAGCAACGTGATCTGTTCGATCATGATGAGCGTCCGTTTCCAGCGAAACGATTCCCGGTTCAAACGCTTCATGGATCTCATCGAGGAAGGCTTCAAGCTCTTCGGAAACTTAACGTTTGTCAACTTCATCCCTTCCATGCGCCATCTTCCAGGATTCCAAGAGACGAGGCGTAAAATATCACAGGTAATTAATCTTCACTTACGACATCATGGCAACCATCGCGCGATCCACTAATCAATGGGCGCCAAACACCAATAAAATTGAAGTCGCTAACAAAACTCTCCTTGCGTCGAACAGAACCGATCCGAGATGGCCGATTTCTTCCAAGAAACAGTTGACAAGCACCGCGAGACTTTTGACCCGAGCAACATACGAGATTTGATCGACACCTATCTGCTTGAGATCCAGCTCGCCAAAGAAGAAGGGAGAGCGGATATGCTGTTTGAGGGGAAAGACCACGGTAAGCCTTTGATTTCACTCTGCTGGCGATCGATATCAATTGATGGCAGACAGCGAACTGATGATGACGGTGTGTTTGTTTCGCTCTGCGCAGATCGCCAGATTCAGCAGATCATCGGCGACTTATTCTCAGCGGGGATGGAGACGATCAAGACGAGTCTACAGTGGGCTGTTGTGTTCATGCTACATCACCCAGAGGTCGCTAAGGCTGTTCAAGAAGAACTCGACGAAGTTGTCGGACGTAAGCGGATGCCGAAGCTTGAGGACCTCGCCTTCCTGCCATACACAGAGTCGACGCTGTTGGAGGTGCTTCGTCGGTCCAGCATAGTGCCACTGGGAACGACACACGCGACCACCAGGTAAGAAAATACAACCAATTTGCTTGAGCAATGTCTTTGACATTTCATTCCCGCGGTTAACAAAAAAAAGGTTCGATTTAATTGTCGTTTTTTGTTTGTGCGCGATTGGTACATGGTTAATTCCATATCGCGCCGAGCGCTGTAAAGTGGCTACGGCCGACGACGCGTGCAGGGCGCGAGATTGACTTTCTATCGCGGTCGATCTTCGCTAACAGTTTCGAGTGGTCCTTAGCAGCGCAAGCCGCGTGGGACTAGTACACCTCATACATGTAGACTGCAAAAAATAAACTTTCCATAAGTTTGGCAGAGCTTTCCAGATTATTAAAATTAATTGCACTGTGTAAAATTACGGAAATCAACATTCTGACTAGGCTAGACAAGGGCTCAATCTTTGAGGCTCATGCGGCTAAAAGTGAAAGCAAAAATCCGGATCGATATTTATGAAAGAGTTACGCACGGCACACGTGGTCTTTGATCGTCGGTCAACAACCTACAGTATGTCGATGATTACAATGTGCTTTGTGTGTTTGTTGCAGAGACGTTTACCTGAATGGCTTCAAGATCCCGAAAAACACACAAGTGGTGCCCCTTTTGCACGCTGTGCACATGGACCCGACGCTCTGGGACGAGCCAGAGAAGTTCAAGCCTACCAGGTTCCTAAACGCCGAAGGAAAAGTCACCAAACCCGAATACTTCCTTCCATTCGGCGCCGGTACGTTCAAATTCTTGCAAAGAGTCATGCATTTTTCAAAATAAGATTTAAGCCAAAAACAAAACAAACTAAGGCCATCCTCTCACCATAATTCGAACAAACAGTTTGAGAACTCCAACAACTAAACACCAAAGTAATAAGACTTTTCTTTCGTGGTCAACAGGAAGGCGAATGTGCCTCGGAGACGTTTTAGCGCGCATGGAGATGTTCATGTTCTTCTCTTCGCTACTGCACATCTTCAACGTGGAGCTGCCCGAGGGTCAATCTCTTCCGAGCCTCAAGGGGAACGCAGGAGTAACCGTCACCCCGGACGCGTACAAGGTGAGATTCAGTCCCATTTTCACACAACTCTCCAAAGTCGATAGTTTCTTGATTAAATTCCTCTTTCCCTGCGAGTCACCGTCTTCGATACAAAATAGTATTGTCGGTGTCCACTCTGTTTGAAAACTATTTTCATTCAACACATGAAGCTAAAGACACCATCGCTTTTCAGGTGTGTCTGGTACAGAGGCCCATGGAGGTGGAGCTGGAATTTCTTGCCGACGACCCGACGGCAAGAAATGTCGGCAGTCACTGAGAAGAGATATGATATAAACACCACCAACCGCAATTGCGCACATCTTCAAGACAATAAGTACAAGTGCCATGCGACCAGTCTTCTTAAGTAACTATATTTGCTCAAATTGTAATATACAAGAAAATAGTGCCAAATTTGAAGACAAGGTCGTATGGAAAAGAAATACTTTATAATTGTAATTATTAGCTATTCGATCACAGCAAATAATCTGCTGATTTAGTGCGCATATTCCTCTCTTATAGCTTAGTATTTTCTATACCATGACAAGTTTATTTAATTCACTTTTCTTTATACGAAATATGCCAGATTTCCTCTTTGGCATACGGCTGTGTACTTTTTTAATTTTATACGTAAAATATCATTTTTGTACATATTCGTATCTTATAAGTTGTGCTGTCTTGTGTTCATACAAAATTCTCGTACGCCGTGCCGTCCCTACGTTCGGCCGTACAGCGTAGTCCCTCCAAGTACACGTACCTCTGGACGACTGCAAATGTGGCAATGTACTAGTCAACCATTCAAGTTAAGACTAAAATGGTCCAAAAATCATCATCACATCGGCATAAACGTATACAACATTTGAGTATTCGCATGTTCTCTTGTCGCAATTGCATTGCAATGAGGAATTCGCAAATAGTTGGTTTCGAATGCACTGTTCGATAATAGTCCAAGCAATGCGGCTACCTTCTGTGACATGTCGAAATAGCAATTTGCCTTCAGTAAGCTAAAAATCAATATCAGGAAATGATTCCCAACGTCATCGAACTTGGAAAGGTTGCCAATCGAAATATGAAAACAATTAGAAAAAATTTCGAACGCAGTTAAACCTTTGTTTGAAAATAATTTCACGTTGCACAAACACGAAGCGCACGTGTACAAGTGGCAAATTCGGTAGCAAGTTTCATGACAATTTTGGTGTCAGGTTTAATAGGAAGTAAGATGGCGAAGAAGATGACAAGTTTGTTCCTCAGATGGCATCGGCCGTCAAATTGTTCCTAGAACAAAACCACGTCGGGTAGTCTTTCATAGTGTCATTGAAGATAGCCTGAGCAACAAAGATGCGTTTTTCAGCAGCATTGCAAATGTCACGAGCATTACCGATAGATATTTCATTCTACACCTATATGTATGGCATTGTAATAATATGTACTATATTTTGTATACTTTTATACTATTCATAGTGAAAAATGCACTTGTGCTGAACATGTTTACCAATGTATGAATTAAAAATTAATTTTGAAAACATTTTTTATCCACTCCAGCGGAATAAAAATATTTTCATGATTAATAGTATCATGATTTCCTGCATACTGTAGGCTAAAATACATTTGTTTGTACAAATACCATTGTTAGCAGTAAAATATATTATTTAAAGCAACATATATAACTTAAATTTGAATACATACTGTTTTATTATTTTTAAATATTCCTCTCCGACTCATGAGATCATTACCTATGTCCTACCCCATCATTCAGAAAGGAACACGGCGTGTCATTTCCGCATTTTGTCGCAGTATAAAACAGAGCTTTTCTGTCGCAGTAATCGATGGAAAGAAAATCCAACCTTGACAATACAGCCTTGGAGTTAAAAATAAAACCGTTTATTTCATTAAAGGTTGGATGCAATGCATCGTGATACATCTATAAAAAAACTGCAACTCTTAGCTATGATGGATGACACTAAATTAATTTCAAGCGATTCATGCAAAGGTAGATACCTGCATACAAATCGCACGACATGCATAACTACTTGATCTCCTCGAGCCCCAAACTTGAAACAAGCATCTCATACAATTTGAAAACTAGCCTCGTTTAAATGCACATTATAAAGCTCATTTCGGTGGTTACATTGATATAAATTGATGTATCGGAATGATACATATCCAGTGCCCGATTTACGCCTAGGCTGAAGTGGCTGTAGTCTAGGAGCGCCGCTTTCCAGGGGGCGCCAAAATAGTCGCTGCTAAGGTGTAGATAGTTTTGGGGGAAAATATGGTGTCTTTTAATGATCTTTACAGAGACCCAAGGAATTCAAGTTTTATTGGACTTCAATGTTTTACAATATTAAAGCACGATACAGAAAGCAAATTTAAGGAAACTACAACGGTCTATTCTGGGCTCGCGGGTTAGTTGGGACATCAACAGCAATGAACCACCACCCGGTTTCTCGATTTCTTTACTTCCAGACTTCAAACCACTTTTGGAAATTTTAGGAAACTATCAAGAGATTCGACGATACCAGCGCTTGAAACGTTGTTTTTCAGTTTTCCTCTCGACATAAATTTCCAGTAATGTATTATAGTCAAAAAGGTGACATAACATTTTGGTCGTGGTAGCCGCGTTTGCTGTGATGGGGATGGTTGTGTTCGTTACTGAGACCTGGTCTCGGACATTGTCAGCAAAATTAACTCCGTAGTCTTTAGCACTCGTGTCTTGTCTCAATTGATTGACTGTATTGTGTGTGCATCGATTTCAAAACAGTTTGAATATATTGATTAAAATATGAGCAGTTAACGGAAACTGAGGGGATCACAAAATAGGAAAAACTTGGTGGAGAAGAAAGCAATAGAAACATATCTGCTAAAAAAATGTACCAAAGATAGACGAACGTCATCGTGATTATTTTAAAATTACTTCAATCCCAAGTACAATTGGGGCGTAATTTTCTAGCCTAGCAGCGCCAATGGTATAAATCGGGCACTGTACATAGCATTGATATCCTGATTCAGATTTGTAAACTTCCAAACCCGACGAATGCCCCTAGATCAGTTTCGGCGGTGTGCATGAACGCTACTGCCGCTGCCCTTACGCTAGTATTTTGCAATGTAGGTTAGTATACTTGGCAGTTGGCTAAATACCAAGCCAGCAGTAAGACTTGGGTGCTCGAGGAAGCCCGCGGCACAGACCGCGGTTTGCAGTGCACGTGTGTACCGCTGGTATTAAACCAACACAAGGGTTAACCAGTGAAAGCTATCTTGAGCGGGAACCGAAGGCCATTTGTGCTCTTGTTGACTTATTCGCGCATATGAATTGTACTTTTGGCACATTCGAAAAATAATAGATACGATTTTACACGAGATTTTAGATGTTGACTATAGTTGAATAGTTAATTGCAAGCTGATATACATGATCTTTTTATATAGATTAGTTGAAAATTAAAATAATTGCAGAGATAAACCCATCAATATAAAAAAAGTAATCAGTTTATACTTATAGGTACCTTCTACTACCTACTCGCTTGCAGCATATATGTGTTTTTTGGTAACATCATTTAACATCCTCGATATATTGTGTTACTCCTCAAGCTATAAAATAGCGACATAAATTGGCCTGCTTATAGGTAACAAGGCAGTAGTACCTCACTGGATACGTGCTGCTCTATGCTCTGTTCTGTCCCATACCTCGATGCTTATATAAGAAACATGGTTCACGTCCCCCACACACGTGGTTCAAGTTTGTCGACCAGACAAGCAATTACTAGCCAGCTAAACAGCTTCACGTCTTGAATTCCTTGACCAAAAATCTAGATATAAATTGCAATCACACTTAATCGCACGATTCTAATTTTATCCATAGTTTTCCGGGTGACTTTTCCTTGTATGCGCAATTGTCTTGCGCCTGCATAAATATCTGTCTTCACTCAACGCCTTGATGCGTAGCGGGCTGCCTAATGTAAAGTTTGAAGCCAATTTCAACAAATTATTTAGGAATATTGCAATATTTTTCACTCGATCTTCGTCGTTTTGCATCAGAATCTTTCTCTGAGAAGGAAAACGTGGGACTTTGGTGTGAGCGTAATGCCACAGTCGCCCTCTACGTCAATCGTTTCTCCCTCGGGTAAGGAGATGTGGAACCGCTGCACGATGGTTGCTCCGAAAAGAAACATTATCATCCGTCCTAGTTCTTCTCCAACGCAAATTCGATTCCCTGCATCACGGAAACGGCTTTGTTATCTCGAGTGAAATGCTGTCAGTGGGTTGCCACTTATTACCAAAATCGTTCGTGAGATCTGCATTCAAATTACATAAAACTGGAGATGTTGTTTATTGAATTTTGAAAACTGTGCTACAGATAAAATAGACAGTTCCAACGGTCGTATTTTTGCCAAATGGTCCAGTAATAAAAATGACGGTGTTGGCGCCTGTCACAGAGTTTTAGATACTTTCGTCCACATACCTGTTTGAAAAGGAATAAAGAAGTCTGGCTTCGTAAATCTTCCATCCTCGCCCAGAAATCTCTCGGGGCTAAAGCTTTCCGGCTCAGCCCAAAGATCGGCGTCCATATGAAGAGCCCACTGAAGAGGTACCACCATCGCCCTGGCTGGTATGTGGTACCCGTCCAGAGTAGTGTCCTGCAGGGCCGAAAGTTCACAATCTTGCTTGAAATCACTTATACAAAAGTCCATTATTTGAACCATATTCGTTAGAGAGTTTAAATTTGGATGCAATTATAACTCTTCGGCTTACTTTGAGAGTTCCATGGGGGATTCCCAGCGGAGTCACTGAACGAATGCGCTGTGCTTCAGCTAGCGACGCCTCTGTGTATGGCAGCGCCACGGCGTCTTCGAGCGTCGGATAACGCTCCCCCAGCAGACCGTCGAGTTCTTGCTGGACTTTTTTCTGAAATGAAATTCCATTCGGCATCCCGTAAAATTGTGAAAGTGGCGCGCGTGTTTTGTGCACGTTTTGATTTCTAAACGCAATATAACGCTAAGATGTCACTCTTTTATCTAGACAGAGTAAAAGAGTACTTTTGGTGGGTCTACCTGAGCGCCTTGATTGATTGCCATGAAGAGGAGGTACCAGCGAATTGTTGTCAGAGTGGTGTCGACGCCAGCGCCGAACAGGTCGGCCAAGAGATGCAGGAACTGCGCGTTGGAAAAGTACTCTGCTTCGTCGGTGTTTTCTTTCTTAGTCATTTCGGACAAGAAGGCGTCGATCATGTTATCATTATTTTTATCAGATGAAGATTGGTAGTCTTTTATAATCTGCTCGTACACTTTGTGGGTCTTGAGTTTTCCTTCGAGAAGGAAATCTATATTCCGACGAAAGCCTGGTAAGAAACGTAAGAACGGCAAAAAATTTAACGGTCCTGCGACGCCAATCATTTTAGTCCCTTCTTCCTGAAGATGTTGCAGCCATTTCCAAGTCTCATCCTCTTCTTCCCAAACCCTGCCGAAGACCAGCGAGTTGACGACATTGCCGATGTTGTGCAGGAGGGTCGGGAGAATGTCATGGGCTTTCGCGTCTGCCGACATCAGCTGGAGTTTCTCAACAGCTTTCCTCACTCCAATGTCTATGCGCTGCTCCATTTTGTCTCGTTTCACCCCGAATTTCACCATGCCGAAGTTTTTCAAGCATGCTCCGACGAATTTTCGCTGGTTCTTCCACATGTCTCCTTCAGCGCAAATCAACCCTGGAAATCAACTTACGTCAATTGTACGCACAATTGAAAACTTAGTACACGAAGTTCTGACTAATAATTCTGAAGATTGGAAGAGGTAGCAAAAGCGGCAAGACTTAGAGAACCGAAGTATCGCGGACCATAAGGCATAATTTTTAATATGTATTTTGGGGAATACAGTCACCAAAGAAAAGTGGGGTTAGGAGTAAGTTCCATGCGCACATGGCCACATGATGAGACATATAGGAGTGAGTGCAGTTCAATACCTTGTATTCTGTAGGCCGATGTAGTAATTTATTTCAGCTTATTCGCCGGGAATGGAGCCCGCATTTAATCAAGAAGTTCAAATTATTATTTTTATCATCAAAACCTCAATTGCAGAGTGAATGATTAGCTAGCATTTGAGAAGATCAACATAGAAATCATTGTGCAGCTTCAATAGAGGCTTGTTTTTTCATAAACGTTACAAGCTGGCAATTAGTGATCTCTCAAAATAAAATGTTAACTGAATATTTGGCCAACCCGCAGAAATGTCAAGCGACTGAAAGATGATCCTTGAGTGCTGTATCATAATACCTACTTACTTATAGTTGGCCTGGGAAGTGCAAACATTATTTTTACAATGAGTCTAAATCAAAATGTAATACCTGATATATTATAGCCGTTGCCCTTGTAGAGAGGAGTACCTACACCTATACGAAAGTGTTATTTTTCTGATCCGACTAGTTTTTTTGCCATGACAAGTTTGTATAATTTTATTTTCACACTATAGCTGATGTGCACTCTTTTTCACAATTTAATATAGTTGTTTAATAGACAAAATTTCCAATTAGGAGTATTAATTTTCTTGTTAAATCCTACTTAGTAAAGTAAAAGAATGCAGTTTGAATCAATGAGCCAAACCGTTTTGTTCCCTCGGTGGTTATAATTTTTCCATTACCAAAATAATGGGCATGCTAGTTCCAGTTTGAATGGCAAACCTTCGCTCGTCGCCGTGGAATTAGCTTAGTCGGGTTTACTGCCAGATTATCAACAAAAAGTGTATATTATTTTATTTAGATAGCTAACATTTTCAATGGTGAGAAAGGTCAGGGTAATAACTCCTTCAAAGTAATTGCACCTGAAAATTAATTTATTTCGTATGCGATGCTGTGCTATGTTAATATAGCCATGTAACAAGCCATGTAACTATAAATGGTTGTGCAAGGACTAAAACGCCGAATTTCATTATGCACTGGTTGTTTTTTATGTGATGCTAACGTATTTTAAATATAACGAAATGAGGGTCTCACTAAATAAGAACATAATCTGGGCAGATTTTTTGTCCAAAAAAGTCAAAATAATACGAAAGTGTACCTTCTGAGAATAATTTTGCATGGCAATCAGAAGACGGAGGTTGTACAGGTATTCGTAATTATTAACCAATTGTTTGGAAAAGACAAAAAAAGATTTTGTACATTTTGATCTAAACAAAAAACAATCATCTTAATTAAAATATAAAATTCTAGCGAGCAAAAACTGGCGCCAGTGGAATGGCGAATTTGTCTTCCCATGAACTGTCAGAGGTTTTGGCATTTGCTCAAGGTCCTCGTCATCCGCGAATGCTTTTTATCGCCACCAATGTTGATGTTGAGAACAGAAAGGTAATTAAGAATGAAAATGGGGTTTATATACATTTTACTTGTGTGCAAATTGGAATATAAAATACACAGTTTCATTATGCATCTTGTCAGACAAAGATCTATATAATCCTCAATAAAAACGAAGTTTAATTGCTCCTACTCCTGACTCCTAACTGCCTGTTCCAACATGTTCTCTTTTACTCTGGATGTGTGATGTAAAAATGCTAAGATTTTATTGGGCGTCGTCAAAACTGCATTAATTTTTGCTCGTGTGGGCAGGGAAAAAATAATTGAAATGATATTTTGGCTGCGATGGCCTTCTAAAGCTTACAATAACATCGCATAGTATACGGACACCACACCCTGAAAAAGACAATCTGCTTTGAAAAAACAGACCGTAGTACAGTCATCAAAACTCTTTCGCTACATTGCCATACATCTTCTCTGTCAGAAACCCGGGTAGGACTGAAGAAAAACCTAGCGAAAAAAAAACAAGTTAATTCAGCCAAGATTTTAAAAGTCAAGGCTGTTGCGAGCGGTCTTATGCTGATACAAAAACTCAGTCATATAAGATTGAGCAAACTCTATAATATTATAAATTATAATATTATAGAATGTTCAACTTCAAGATCACAAGAAACAAAGTCAACGATCCCTGAACGTGTATGAACGTGAGCGACTGAACGCACAGAACGATGCCCCCCTGACTACAAGATGGATTTGCAGCAGCCGTCCGCGGCTGAGACTTTGCTAAGACTATGAAATAAGTAAAGAATTGCAATTATAATGCAGAGTCCTCGATTATTGCGCCCTCACACAAAACTCACACTTAGATAAGTGTGATTTTAAGTGCACTAAGTGAGGACTCTATATGCCGGTATAAGACCTAACTTCTCTGCGCTAAGACTATTTAAGACTTTGCTCTAAAATATAATCGTGAAATGTCAGAGACTATCCTGAAAATAGACAGCGATTGCGTTGATTACTATACTCAGGATGTGGCTGACAAGAATATACTGGAACTAGGCTAGGACTACATGAAATATTGGAATATTCTGTTAAAAGGACCGAAATAACAATTCCCCTAGTTGATGCGTACTGCAGGAGAGTGTGGCAGTCTCGCGTCTCGTGGGCCAACCGGCGAGCGCCGCGGAGAATTCAATGCGCGATGAGTGCGTGAATGCTTGGCCATCGAACGCCTAGTCTCGCTCTTTCTCGAGAGCGACTATGTCGCCGAAAAGTAGCTACGCTCCAAATAATAACTTTAAGTAACAATATTGCCATCATTCTATTTTCTAAAACCGTGCCAAGAAATTGAGAAAATCGTTCACAGGTTCGTAAAAATAAAAAGAATTCATCAATAGCAAATTGAACTCTGTCATAGGTATTTATGCGTTCAATTCAATAAAACTCGCCTGTCAATCATCGCCTTTCATTTAGTCGTCAGCGTCGTCATATTTGACAGGCATTTAACATCAAT
>LVVV01432086.1:0-12987 GCA_001676325.1 Amphinemura sulcicollis
TGAATAGACAAGGCGCTCTCTACCGTGGCTAATTGCAGCGTGCTGCCCGTTAATTACTGGCTATGTGTACCTTCGTAAGACAACAATTATATTGTGCATACTAGATAGACAAACAAAAGATGTTCAATTGCCTGTTACACTTGAAAACGTAATTACTGGTGAGGCGAAAAATACGCAGAAAAACAACCATCTTATTTTACTGCTGAATCGAAATGTAACCTCAAATAAGACTAATAATCTTTTTCAAGAACCAGGCCTTGATACAATTATTTATTTCAATGATTGATATCGATTCTTAAATGAATAAACGTTGCACAAAAGGTTTACGCTCTTTGATAATAATCCTGAAAATCTTCTGGCGCGTCTGCATTTTTTTCGCCATTTCGTCGGGTTTTTGTTGTTTGTAAAGGAGGGGTGCGGGTCATAATTATGAAGAATGATGATTTTGGACAAATTAGTGGGCGCCGTAGGCGTGGTGAATGAGCCTTTTCGGCCTACCTGAATGACGCCTAATGACTGCGTGATGCTAGACAGGACAGGAAACTTCCTGGGCAAAAGCGAGCAACGCTTTTTACCATGCGGCGAGCTAAGAAATCCTCCTCGGCGTGCGTAAAACTGTAAAATATGATCGCTCCGAGCGATGATACCAACAGCCAAGGGTAAGGCACCACCAGCTTCGCGGCGTGTACAAAAAATATCATGAGGAAACTTTGATGGTTAATTGTCGGTGAGTTTATTTTCTGTCCCGATTTAATTGTTTCGAGTTAGCTAGATCAGGATGGCCGGACGTTTTGGGTCGAAAACCACACCGATTAAGTATTGGCAATGTGCGTGATTTATTGACGTCTGATCAAAATCGACGTTGGCGTCAAGAGAATGAGTTCATTTTCGTTAGAATCAGATCCGGAGCATTCTTTTGTGCTTCTGCTAATTTCATCAAAGGAAAACCCGAGACGATTTGGAGAATTATACGTTCGTTCTCGTTGCTAGCCCATCAACCTTCTAATTTTGTCTAATTTCGTGTACAGGACATTTGAAATCGATAATCGAAGTACGAAGTACCATGCGAAAATTGATCTATTTTACTTTCTGATCTGGCCACGCTGAATTTGTAAAATTGATCGAACGATTTCGTACATGTGGCTATCAGAATTTTAGTAGTGAAATCGGAAATGTAAGTTCAAATCAACGACCTATATGCTCTGTTATATGCGACCATGATATTTAAAACCGATGTGCAAGACAATCGTGATGAGACATTATCCAAATTTTTATTAACACCCCGAAGGCGCGAAACAGAACACATATCTCCATCGAAAAACTGTTGTAGTATTTTGGTTATATAAAAATATATACGCCCAATCAATTTTTTTTTCTTAGTCTCAGAGCAAGAACATGGTTTCTTTTCGTCGAGATGCGGCCTTGCTCCATCCAACAAACATATAGAGACATGGTCGAGCCGCATAAGAACCATAATTATAAACGTATCGGTAATTATTACGAGTTCTGATGGGTAATTTTCTCCAATTATGCCGCCTATCTCCAGCGATGGTACAGCCATATAGGTCTCGGAGACGTTCAGCCTAGGATATGGTTTATATACCCTAAAGACAATTGCTTAAATATACTCGCTGAAGAATTAAACCTGGTCCTTATTAACAATTTACTTGCACCTAGCTCTGATACGAATTTATGCAACGATGTTACCTTTTAATATTTTCTTCGCTAGCGCTTTTGGATGAGGCTGTATTAATAAGTATTAGCATGAAAATTTAGCATAATTGTCCTAATAGTTGTAACGAATCAGTAATTACGTTTTAATGAGTGATATGGAATTTTCGTAATGATTATGTTCGAGTAGTATTTCTTTTTGTGAGATCATAATTTTGATTGTGGCGCATTGAGAGGTTGGATTAATGGAACTATTATAAGATGCTGTGTTTGTGATGCTGTATGGTATACGTTCCATGTCTCCATATAGTGCAAGAGGCTGTATATAGTAGATGCAAAGAGTTTGTATGCTCATGCCACAAGTAATGAGCCAGAAATTATTAGCACATAAAATGCTTAATAGTCCGAGAAGAATTGTAATTCTTTTGTGTAATGCAACTTTATGCTCATGATGGTTTTTATAGACTAGACTCTAACAGTTGTCCATATCGCGAAAAACAAAAATTACTTTGTAATTATTCGCTTTCACTTACTTGTGACTTTTATTAGGTCTTTGCTTTAATATCTGAATTGTGGAATGTAAGTGAGGTAACTTTATTACTTAAATTGAGCATCGGTACATGACGATTGGACATCCAATTTGAGCCAGAGACCAATTTAGAAGACACCTTATATAGATCTTGGACGTAAGAATGTAAAAGACCACCTGAAATGAAAGTCTGATGACAATATAACATCAAGAATTGGTCTTCCCAAAAGCTAGAGGCCAATGCACTACTAATGTTCACTTATAGGTAATTTAATGAAAAGTCTATTTACTTTGCAAAATTTTCACAACTCAGACGCATGAAGAATAATTCAATAGAAGAGCTGTAAGGAAATGTTTGTGTAAAATCTTAACGATCTGTGACGTCCTTATATATTATACCGCACAAAATTCGTTGTCTAATATTTTGTAAAATTTAAAACTGCAAGTTTAAATTTGTATAATTACGCTCTACGGTAATTTTCCACAAGAAAGCTACATTTGAAAAACAGGAATTTAATATTACAGTGTAACTAAATACCTTGGGGGTGAACTGACTTATAAAATATCATAAGCATTAATCTATTTAATCACATTTCGTATATATAAAACTTATAAGACACGGATAGCATCTTTTTCAAAGTTTAAAGACGTTCATAATATTATATATTATATTTATTATAATGAAAGGCTAAAGAATTATTTTCGCCTAAAGCCAATCACAGCGTAGGCATCGTTGGGCATTGCAACGGGATAATTATCTTGCATTATTATGATCATGAATATTCAGTGCTATTTCTACCAGACTAGCAGGTTTTTAATGTATATGCATTTATGTATCTTGTGTTAATACTAAATTAGCTAAATCTTGTAAGAACCACCGATGGACACACAACGATACCTTATTAAATGCCGATAAACATGCAATTTTCAGAATTTACTAAGAAAATCTTAAACACATTTGTCGCCTCAAGTTGACATGGAAATTAGAGTTTCTTTGAGATCTTTTCAACAATTATTTGGAGGTCTCGACTGAATCCACGTGTGATTGTAGACCATTATATACATGCTCAAATATTGACCGACATCGACATAAAAAGCTATCGACAGCGTTTAATCGATCCAATCGCGAGTTTGAATAATTGAAAACGGTGTCATCAGAACTAAAAGTCTCTAAGCATGAGCGTCTCATTCCTTCAGTTACTTAGGCCAGGTCGATTTTCTGCTTTCTTAAATCTGTTGTTTTTTTCTGCTATGCAAAAATAGGATAATTAATGCGGACGGGGGAGAAGCGCAAAATGGCAGGTGGTCTGATGTCAGATGAAGCCTTTAGTAGTCTTACCAACAGGTACTAATTCATCATCATGGTCAATCGTGGACTCTTAGGCACCTCTGAACGCTGCCAGCACGATCCTGTAAATCACTGCGAATTCTGCCTGTGGAGGCGCCGGGTGGCGACTGGTGAAGGGTGCCTGAATAGTCGCTTGATTCGCACACCAATATCGGAATCGTTTTTCAAAGTGAGGCTAGAACTGGTATGAGATTTACAGAAGTTATGTTTTTAGATAAACGCACAACTTTCAAATTCCTCAGTTTCTTTAATACCAGTGCTAGTCGGTTCTTAAATGTCCGATGGTGTCCTGAAATATCCGCGAATCATAGAAAATCGAAAATCAAAAAAAAATAGTTTTTCTTAGAAACTGCTACTATATTAATCGCTTTTCACGGTAGAATTTTCCTAAGTCTGCCAACCTTTCTTATTTTACGTCAGATGGTGCAATCCTTACTAATTCGTTTTGTGAAATGGAACGGAGGATTCAATAAGAGGCTTAGGCACTTTTATTGAGCCTGTGATTCTCTCTTACGTCTTAACCAACCTAAACGGCTCAAACAACTGCCTTCTAATGGTAAATCGAAGGGTATCATTTTGGAAAGTCTAGAGAATCCAACAACGATCTAGGCACCTTTCTTGGTAAATCGAAGGGTATCATTTTGTAAAGTCTAGAGAATCGAACAACGATCTAGGCATCTTACATAAGACTGTGACGGCGTATGGAATATAGTGGTGTCGTTCCACTTACGATTTGGTGTGAATTTTCTTCGATCCCTGTCGGGATCACACTATACTCGATTAATTGGACGTAATTTACACGGCTACAGGAAAACGATCGACAAATCGTGAGACGTTCGCTGTTTCACCTGAACAGTTATTAACATTTTATTTTCCAAGAATTAATCGTTACCTTATCGTGCACAAGGAACTAGTATGTTGAGTTATATTATCGGAAATGGTTAATGTAGAAGTTGTCTCTCGTGTTTTACATATTGAGTATTGATCAGCAAACTCACCAGTGACTGGTCTCGAAAATTTTCGTTTTAAAGATTTCATGTTTCACATTGCACAGGAAACAAGAATTCATTGCAAAGTTGGTCGAAACTCAGGGCGTGGAGAATTGGAACTTTTAACTTTATTGTAATATATATTTTTAAGTATAGAACTTGTTTTAAGCCTCTTGCCAAAACCCTTGAGACCATCAACCTTGAATTCGGGAGGTTCGATTGTGGAGGCTATTCTAGTTGTGGTTTATCCTGATTTCCTACAACTATTCTAGGCACATTTTGGGATAGTTGAAAACTCCATGAAAACGACGCGGACATATCCACTTTCCTTTCAGTACTGATTCCCATCCCCTCCTGGCAGATTTTATGGCTCAAGTGCAATGTTACCTAAATTTGTAAGTTATAATCAACTACGAAAACTAAAATAAATGGCAACCCCTCTTGTTTGCTAGACGTACTAGACGTGTACAACTTGCAAAACTATCAACAAATAGTTACTTTTGTAATTGTAAAATATGCTTTTCTTGGAAATCTTACATTAATTCATAAGGAAGGTTAAGCAATAGGCTATAGAGGGGCAAATTTGGAATTGCTTGATGCTCGGGTCTAGCAAACATGTAACGTATGTCAGTGTCAGGTCAGTCATCGAGCACCTGGAGCTTTCTCATGTGATAGCATATCATTTTACTTAAATACTGACAAAATTAATGATAGATTCTCGCCCTCCGCACTTCCTGCTTTTTCGCCTGAATCTTTAATTGAACATATTTTACGACGGGGGAATTGAGTGACACGGACGTCGTTCAACTAATTGCATCGATTAATTATTTATTGAGCACGTGTAATATTAACTGTACGTACATATGTAACAACGGTTAGTTAGAAAATTTCGAAATTGCCATGTTTTTTGCTGCATTTAGTGTGACACATTATACATTTTAAAAATAAACACTTTTCTAACGTAACAATTAGAATAATGGTCAGTATATACCTACATGAAAGTGACACTCACGCAATGAAAATGATAGATGCGTAGAATAAAATACTGCTCAAAAGTACTAAGGTATACCTAACCTTTACAATGCCAAACTCACAAACACTGTTTTTCAGTTCTGTTATTCAAGTTTTGCGGGAATTATTAGTATATGAATGGTAAAATGCAACGGTTTCTGAAAGTAAAATCAGTAGTGGTGGCTTTCTTAAAGCAGTACTACATAATTTGTAACTTCAAACAGAATTAGCGAATGGCGTGCCGCGTGATTTTCTTGTATACGAATGTCCAATGCGACCCCCAACGAGGATTTCCAATCAAGATAAAGGAAATTTTCAATATTATTTTTTTAATTTGTAATCTTGTATATGTGTTAAGCATTATTACTCGGCTAGTTTCATATATAGCGGTGGATAATTTCGTTAGGTCACGCGATTTTTATTGCAGTTATTAATTCATGTTTCGCCTCAAGCTATGGTTATATCACTACTATACAGCGTATGATTCGAAATATTTTTCCTGGAATGATTTGTAGCCTTATCAACTTAGAAAATGATTTTGATATCACTGATAGCGTGATAAAACAATACCGAGATCCAACCATTTTATTTATGAATCTGTGATAATTTCAAGTTTCTAACCAAATAAACGCGTATTTATTTTTGATTTCCTTTTGTAAATCGTATAATGAATGTAGATTGAACACTAAATATTGATGGTGGTATCAGATAAGCATAAAAAACCACGAATCTTTTATCGATAGGCAAAATCGGCGCCCGTAACTATTTAATTGGTCCATTTCCATAATTTTGCAGCTATCAATTGCGGCTTGTAATTTCCCCCGCGTCAATAAGCACACTCATTAATATTTCCTACGAATGGGCATATTGGTTTTTAAAGTCCACCAACAATAAATAACTATATACGAATTGGAATGATCGACGATATTACTTGGGTTTTAAAGTGGTGTATATCATTCCGATGCCCAATGCTTGAATTTAAATCAGGGATAGGAAAACATTTTACATTTAAAAATTCATACATAGTCCAAAATTTGGCCTGCAATAATTCTCAGCGTTACTTTTTATAAAACATTATTCGACAGTCTGATTAATTGTTACGTAATTAGATCTAGGAACTGTATTATCAAACATTAAAACATACAATCCTACGCGGTAATCAGGCGATTGGTGATCAGTTCACCCGATTAAGTTGTATTTGTTTGGCCATCCCTGAGCAGAGGCTGCATTGCGTTATAGATCATCGAAGAAGTGTGGACAGGGGGACGGCAAGAAAGGATAAAACACCATAACCGACACACCGTTCATTAAAAAAACTTGTGTCTTAAATATAAACAACAAGAAAAAAAGCGACTAGTAAAAACACATTTAGTGTATACCTACTACTCCACCACGCCTTTTGCCAAGACGTAAACCGGATCTCAACGAAGAAACATCGCCCTAGCCGGCATCTATAACATTGCTCATGATCGCAAATTATATTACTTATAGAAGTCTAGGTACCTACTTTCTTAGGTGAGTTTCAAACGAACTGCAGCGCCTCTATGTTGCAAGTAATACCGTAATCAATCAATTTGTGCCGTTATAAGAACTATTCGGTGGTTGTTTTCGCGGAATGTAATTTTGCGTAGATTCACCATATGTCGGGAATTCAGAAAATGCATTCACCATTTATTAAAGTATATTGTCCATTAGAACATAATTGGCTTGGAATGAGCAACCCTCTGGATTTAGGATATCACAAAAGAAATATATGCCAGAGATCAGGGACAGAACAGGGATTGTATTGTTGATATTATTATCCTCATCTCCTGGAAATTAGACGTCCCTCAAGGCAGAATGGTAGTTCCTTTGACTAACAAGAAGCTTCCAGTTCCTTGACATTCGCTTTTTCTTCGTCCCGGACGTCGTCCTTTAGAAAGTAGCCGCGTTTTCCAGGATCAGACGCATGAATCGGATGGCAGGGCGCAGGCAGATTTCTTATCCTGAAAAGGTAATTAGTGCTAGTCTCCATTTCAGCTTGAGCCTGGAAGGAAAGCCAGTTATTATTTTGGAAACAAGCAACTACCCTGTCAAGTTGTTCATCTAAGGGCATGGACAGCGAGCTTTGAACTTGTTTTTTGACTTTAGGGCAGCAGAGATTTCTTCTAGACCATGGCATACTGCTCTTCTCAAAAGGAAACCAAACCTCAAGGTTTGGATGTAAGGAATGCATCCGCGAATCATTTTTATTCCTTCTTGGTTTCCAACAAATGGCGCTTTTCGCCGAACACCTGAGTAATCCACTCCAGCAAAATTATTTGAAAACTTTTTTTCGGGGCAAAATTAGGGCGGAATCTATTAACCGCCGTGCGAATTAATTACCGAGCCCAGCCCTGAAATGGGCACGTTGCGTCTTATCCCCCTTTTGTAAGTTTACAACAGACAAAAACTTACCGCATTGCGTTCAATTCGTGGCTATACGCGCGTAGGTAGGTATATATGTTATTAAAACTCGACCGAGCTCACGACGTTTGCTATGTTTTTTTAAAACGCACCGATAAAAAGCCCCGCCGATCTAAGCTTATCTGATGTTGTACGCCGAAGCAGCGGGCGTTAATGATTGCAATTAAGAGTTTGTTCTTCGGCAGATCCCAGCAGGATGCAACGAACCTAGTAATTAACCAAACCAACAATTCATTACATACCACTGGTCCATGGTATATATAGGTATAATAAACTAGAAACTAATAATTACTATTTATTTTATATTCGTATATCAAAAATGCCCTTAGTTGGCGTTTGCGGCTGGTCGCACTCGCACTAGCGCGGGCAAAGTTTTCTGTTGTACGTGTTTCCCATTTTCAAATCGCCTTCTTTTGTTGTTGTTTTCAATCGTGTGAAGTCAGCCTCGTTACTGGACGCCTGTACGAATGCTAGCGCTCTGCGGCGGCAATTATCTCAACTATCGACACTAGCACGTAATGTGAAGATATTATAATTAATCTTTTCAGGTATAATTTCAAAGAGATGTGGTGTGTTGGTGGTGGTGTGAGTGTGTGTGATTTTTTTCCTAAATCATCGTTGCTTAGTTTCACCTGCGTTCAAATTATTTATTTCATCCAATAATAATTACTAGTTTCGTGGATAATTACTTAAAAAATGGTTGTATTTATTACTGTCATTAATTTTTGTATTTTTCTTACAAAATGAATTTATGCTTTGCAATTAAGTCAATGAGAATCAGAGCTAACACGAGTTTTTTTTTTATTGATTGTGTCGAATTCGTGTCTTGAAACTTGAAAGTGTTCAGTGTTTAATTATTGTTGAGGTCGATTACAGGAATTACACCTTCGTCGAACTCTGAAACTCTGCGCGAAAACTAAAGAGGAAGAGAAACCATTGAGATTTTAAATTTGCTTTACAGGTCGAAATCATGCAGACTTAAAATAATGATGTGGCCAGGAAAAGTTTGAATTGGCGCAATTTCAATCGGCTGTTAGCTGGCCCAGCGTTTACCGTATTTCCATGTGTCTGTGATTGTCGAAAATGTTTCTCACATGTCTCCCACATATAAAACTCCAATCTCGTGATATGATTTTAATCTTTCTTTTACTGACATATAATTTGTTAGAAACACGATAATAGAAACATAAATATATATTCATACATAAATGAGACAAGGAAGTAATTTTTATCCGTTTATTTCTTTTTTTCTGAAGAGAAAACGTCAAGTTTTTGAGGGACTGTGTTCTGTACGAGGGTAAATGCGAAAAAGATACTTCCTAGAAAATGGGGTGGGTGAAGTAAAGTCACGGGTCATTTTTTGGATGAGTTTCTAACAAGAAGATCATAGTTAGAGTGAATTCGAAACGGGAATGATATATATTTCGAGCTCACAGCTGGATACAAACTAACCATTTTGGAAAACTCAGATTATGGAAATGAAAGAAAAGGCACAGATTTATACATATAAGAAAACCGCTCAGAGATATTGCTATGCTAAAGACGGTTAAGTTATTGTCCAAAACTTTGTGTGTGTGTGTGTGTGTGTTTTTCTGTTAGGGTTTGGGGTGCAGGTGAAGGATTCTCAAATGACAAATCGATTATACAAAGTAAAGACAAAACTCTCAAGACATTTCTGTATAAAATAGAAAAACTGTTCGCCAGCTATAGAAAATGTTTTATTTATTAGTTAAAAACTTTAATGGCATTTTTATATAGCGAATGAATCAAAGAAAAAAAATTCAACTCTTCGAAAACTCATCGCTGCGACATGGAAATTTTTGCAACTCTTCTTTCAGAATCTCAGAGCTCTAGTGGTAAACATGCAAAGAAATTACTTATTCATCCCCCCCAAATATATTTCCAAGATACCTATACGACCACAAAAATAACTCATTTCACAATGATTCATTCGAAGCCGCGCACACATGTATACCATATTGCGCGACGCCTGAACGACGCCGAAGACGCCGAAGACGACGCCAAAGACGACGCCTCTGATGACATTTTACTCGCGATTTTAAGAACCGCCGCAACATCATTCCTCGCGATATCCGCCTCACCTTCTTTGTGTTTCCTCGCTCATCTTTCATCTTTATTCATCTTCCAACGCCAGCTCCTTACACTTACACAACCTCCGCGCCCACACAATTCACACAAGCGACGCCGACGCCGACGTCGCTAACACCGACGCCCGGCGTCGCTTTTGACAAATGAATACATTTTCACGTCAACCGTTTTACTTCTACTGTGACACAATTTCCAAAACAGATTTGTCAGGCGAAACTTTCACATGTGCTGTACGTGCGTCGCTGGAATGGAATTACCAGACACGAATATTTCTGATAGCTTGCATACATTCTTGTAGATTCATTCTTTTTCTAAATTGTGTTTTTGAATTGGCAGCATTTGTCTTATAGACGCCCACAAAGAGAATTTTCCAGGTTTAGAAAGAATTACCACCCTCAAATGCTGATTATTTTCTAAATTGTTGATTTTAATATTATTATTATTATTATTGCAGTTTTTGGTTGTAACTCTCCTGTGAGTCCTGGTTAAGACTTAGTTTTCCTACTCTGGTAGAGCGAACTCTGCCAAAACGTCCAGAAATCAAAACTTCTTTAGTATCACCACAAATGAGATGTTATCAAAAAACTGCAAGAAGCATCAACCGATGGGCACTGAAAACATTAGGAAAATCATTCGTTTCTTCGTTTTTCCAACAGGAGTTATCAATTTCCGAAGAACTTTATCTAGCCTATAAGGTAGGAAACCCGGTGTCTAGACACCGCGACCAAAGTACGACACATTCGAAGGTCGAACGAGACGAACAACTGCCGATTCCTCAGCGTGCAACTACAAGGTGAAAGAAGCAGTGGAACTTACAACTCGCCGACCTCTAACGAACGGAGCTGGTTATTAGACATATGGTCACCCATCCAATATCTATGTCAGTCCTGTGTTGCTTATCTTTGATAAGCACCATTTGCCACATTTTGCATGGGTCATTTTTCATATACTCCACCTTCCCAAGGTCTCTTTCAGACCCTGGTATACATCGTAAAGTACGAAAATTTAGATTCCTCATAACCTCCAGACGGACTCGAATTTTCCATTCTCCAAAAACGGGGGAAAAAAGTCCCCTCCATGCCAAGTTGATCTGACGTGTGATTGCAATATAGAACTATCCAACCCCTTGTACTTGAGCCGCGACTTAATGTAGCTTTGAAAAGAAAGAAGTGTAATTTAAAGAGGCTAATTCCATTGCATTACGTACGTAAAGTCGTGTGGCTGAGGTCTACACCGAAGTGCGTGTGAGCTCGCATTATGCCTCGCACACGGGACGCCCCGACAAAGAAAACTTACGATAATAGCTTGGTTACAAAACTTAATCAATATGCTAACTTAAATGTTTATGGGTCTTTGGAAGCTATTAAGTATTGATTTTGGAACAATCGTTTACTTCTTTTGAATCGGAAGCTAAACGTTTGGTTCGGAGGCTAGCAGGTCGCACTTTTGTGTGGCGTATACATATCTTTTAACACAGAAACATGTCAGGCAACGTATGGATATATTTAATTTTCTTTTTATTGCAGACTTGCAGTTCCTGGGCGGCCATTCTCACAGGCATTTCAGTTTTAATCAACATCTTTCTAGAATCCCTCATCTTTTAATGCGATAGTATTCACATTGGCGTTTGTCAGGTCTGACGAAATATACGAGACCTATTACCTTAAATATTTTGCCAGAATTAGGTGAAACTAGTTTAAGTTACGAAAGCTCGCAATGGGCAGTAGATCTTATTATTAAGTTTGCAACTACACTTCCCAAAAATGTCGTCCACTCCGGGATCCGAACCCGGGTTCGGATTAAGGGACCCGGGTTAAGTTGCAAACTTAATAATAAAAAAAATATGCCAGAATTATTAATTATCTTTAAGAATTAACTCGTACGTGATGAAAAATAATAATAATTCGTTCTATCGTGATTTGTTCTCCTACAATTTTTCATCGCTATTCTAGCAAAGGTGTCAACCCGGCTTAAATTAGACTCTAGTATAGACGATCCAGCATTCGCTTCATTCACACACCATCTCTGTCTTTCAATCTCACACCAGCATCAATCTCTCTTTCTCTCACTGCACACACTAACACCTTGCCGTCGCACAGTCGTATATACACCTACATGAAGCACGAATGATCTTCACCCCCAAAGCGTTTTCGATGGCCATTCTTCTGAAACGAAGTAATTTTTCATGTTTCCAAAAAAGAAGAAAAAAAAACGAAAATGTGTTAAGGAATTCACTCGCGCCTTACTTTTTCCCCGTTTGTGTATTTCGACCATAGTTCTGTTATTATTTCTCACTTTACCCCTCGTCTCATCGTGTTCCGTCTTTATATTTTTATCATGAGTCTTACTCTCTCGCTTTCTCATTCTTCTCCCGCGCCTACCTCCCCTCTCTCCATACTTTCTTCGACCAATTTTCTCCAGCCCTCCACGCTCTTTCTTTTGCAAGTTTTGATTGTCTCTCCCTATTCACATTCGCTCCCGGTCCCGGTCCCGGTCCCTGTTCCCGAGCTTTTATACAGACGAGTATTATAAAATCAGTAACTACAGTCAGAGTCATCAAAACTTCAGCGAAAAACAACCAAAACCTGAGAAGAAGTTCCTTGATTATGAACTAATCATAATGAAGATTGAAGACGCAGACATATATTTTGATCAAATTCAACGTCTCCTTTTGAGGAATAAAAATCTACATGTCATTCCCATCTCGGGCGCGGTGATCATTATCCAAATGTCACTTCCAATATTTTTAAAAAAATCTCATTTTGTCTGCTTAGATTTTTATGTTAAGCAGCCTAGGTAATATGAAAAGTTCTCGCTCCTGTAAGGATTCCATTTTGTTTGAATTGCAAAGAAGGGATGCTGGTGTGGGTGGGGGGGGGGGGGGG
>LVVV01432087.1:0-12991 GCA_001676325.1 Amphinemura sulcicollis
TTGGTGGTTACCCATCTAATACCTGACCCAGCACAATGTTGACTAACTTCAGTCCCTCCATTCTCTCTCCCAAACTGAACTGATCATGTTATGGTGGTTTTCCATCCAATATCTGATCCAGCGATAGGTATAGCTATTTACTTAGGTGCATTCGAAAATCCATCTGTGTTTTTCCTTGCTTATTTTCTCTTAATCGCACTGTCTCCACTGCCCTTGGGACTGGGAACTAAGGTCAGGTGAACACGGCAGGCCACGTGGCCGACACGTGTCTAGTCTTTGCTAGCCGTCGGTGGAATAAAAACATTGGATACAACATTGGAAAGAAGGTGCTTTTTATATAAGGTTAATCCAAAGCCTTTTTGCTGATTCCTAATCCAAGACCTGATTCCATTAATTTTAATCCCTTTAGTGGACTTGCTTTCAGGTAAAAGTGCCTGTATTTTATATTTATTCTTTGTTAGCTGCTTGAATTATATCAATCAAATAACAAGAAAACTCATTTAGTTTCATTTTATTTGATACCGCAAAAAATAAAAAGTTGGGAATTCAGTTTGCCAGTCACAAGAGGTACACAAAAAAACAAAAAAAAATACTGTCATAAATCGCGTTGTTTTTCGTATAGCCATAATCCACACTCTACCCATTTTGGCGAAGTTGTCCCAATAATTTTGGCACCAAATTTTGTTACTGGCAAATACCCAAGATGGCAAGCAATGTGTCTATCCATATATGTATGTAATTCCGTTGCACGCTATTTCGTTCCGTTTTGTTCCATTCCAAATAGCGCCAGGTGTCTAGCGGTTTTCGTCGCCGGCTCAATGCCTCTGAGTTATTCACGGAAACACCGGTAAAAGCTTACTTAACGAAATTCACGTGGAAATGGCACGTGCGTGTTATTTACGAAAGTTTAAACATTGGTAACTAGTAGTACTTATCAAGATAGTAAAAAATATGCCAATATTCTACTTCACACTGAAAGTCATCAACAGTATTTTTTGCTGTCAAATCAGAAACCAAGCTAAGTGGTCTGGCTAATAACGATTCAGATAGTTTGGATTGTCAGAACAGTGATTACGTAAAAGAAACATCTGTAAATTTTGCAATTACAGTCTAATTCTGTGTTGCTAATTGGGTATGAATTGGTATGAACAACCATAGTTGGGAAATTATAAGTGACAATCATGACGTGAAAACGTTTTCCCAAACTTTGTTCTTGTTATGAAAAATAATTTTTCAAACTAAGTGTTATGTATTACTGGCAAAATAGCGAAAGCACTCACAATATCTGTTTATTTAAGAAATAAAAATAATGAACCAAACATAACTGTAAGCATGTTTAAGACCATCTAATTTTAATTGTTCCAAATTTGTAATCGGAAATATTATTGTGTTGAGTCAGTGTACATACTTTTGTCAAACTTTGCTTTACAATCAGAACAAACGCCTTGTTTATTCAGAACAAACAAACAAAGGAAGCTCATTCGCAGTATTGAGTTCCAGTGATAGCACCGACATAAAAAGCAGGTTGCGACTAGACGATCTCATGCATAATTCAGAGGGGTTAGTTGTGGTCAGTTGGTAGTACAATCTAGTTGATTATTATTGAAGGCCATGGACAAGTGCCACATTAGCTAAGGGTCAGAGAGTTTTCGAATGTAGAGTGTGGGAGGAAATTACCGTGGGATGAATCATGCCTCACAAAATGTACAATATTCGTGGTTTTATCAAAGTTTTTTGTTTTAGACAAAGTGATATCGTTATGGTGTGCATTTTTCGTCAGACGTCCAACGCCAAAGTTCCAGGTAAGGCATGCAAATTAACCGACAAAGTACTACTATAATGACAAAAATGAAACGTGCCAAAAGATGGAATCACTGTCTTTGAAAACTATACTTCGTTATTTCTCACTGTTTGAACGAATTTTGGACTGCAGTCCAAACATGGGTGGTTTGCATTCCATTATCTTCATTAATACAAATCTTGTTGATTTATAAATATAAGTAAATCGATTTCTTCACTATTAACTTTTAATTTTGGAAAATATTACTCAAAACAACGATATCTAGCAGTACCTACCATCCATATTCGGTCTAAAATAACATGGTCTAAATCTACACGCTCAACGCTGCCTGGACGTCCCCCCAAAAGGCGTTACGAATCAAACTACAATATTCCTCCACTCATCCAATGCATTCGATAGGTTGATAAGTAAATGTTGCTGTTGTATTAACGTCCTACCTCGATACTTTATCCCAAACAGAACGGGTTATGTGCCTGGGTCAATAACCGAGCGCTTATTGCTTAATTTTGATTTTTTCAGAGAGCTGGTGTTTCACCACGTCAAACTGTTTTAAATTACAATAGTAATCCTCTGTTCCAACTAAAATTGTATGAATAAGCTGGAATCTTTTATGTTTAATCTGTGGTAAAATATATTTGCACACTTTAGAACAGAAGAATCATCGAGAAGCTTATAATGCTGCCAAATTCAATTTCCGACTAGTGTCAATCTGTTTGCAGTTGCTTTTTATTTGATAAAATAATCTGATAAAGTGCAAAAATAATCTGATCGAAGTATGGTATTAGCCTTTTGGTAACTTCCTCTTTAGTTATTTCACCATATACAGTCTTATCCTTTACTATCTATGATTAAACTAATGAGCTAAATAAACTAGCTTCTAAGCATAAATGTGATGAGATTACATTGTGATTGAGTTAATTGACGCTACTCAATAGTCACTAATTACCTTCAGCTCTGGAAGTCAATAAACTATAATTTAACAATTTCATTGGAATTCAACAAAAATGTTAAATTGTGCTATATAAGGTGTAAGATGGGTGCCCATATCACAAATCACAAGGTCTTATTAGAATGTAGCTTAGAGAGCCTTCACAAACTATGACAGAAATAATTTAGTTTATATTGTATTGTCCGTCGAAAGTTAGTTTAGCTGCTGGCTCCGTTTGAGAATACCTCTACTCCTTTTTACCCTATGTTAGACTTCGTTGGACACAAAGCCAATCCCTCAGGATGCGTTGTCGTAAAAGTGCGTCGTTAAACACCACCCATCAATGAGATCAGCAAGCTGCGCATTTAAAATTTATATCAGATTCGGAGAAATACATTTTTCTGGAAAGCCAAGCTATCTTCTGAAGGTTGGAATTGATAGAGGGGTAGGAGTCGGCCGTGCCTTTTTAATGACTGAATCATACCAGCATTTGCCTGGAATTTCAATAGGAAAGCACTGAAAAACACAAATGAAACGTGAATTTTTAACTTCATAAAAAATAAAATTTATGAATCATTTACCTACGAAGATGATAAATATTTCTTTTTCGTTTTTTAGACAAGACGCCAATTGGAACTTTTTCAGCTATTGGGCACGAGTTTGAAACAAGTCAGTATTCGTTCTGGCATCCGTACAAAAAACTGGAATACCAAACAATAAATAACGTTCAACACAGAGAAAGTAAATACAAAGGCTCGGAGTATTAGATTTAGATGCAAAACAGATAGAAAGTTTATGATCTTGGAAGGAGAGGAATTGTTGGATGACCGAGTAAGCGAACAAAATACTTTCAATTACAACGCTCCAAAAATCACCCGTTGTGTTTCTTTGTGCATAGTTGTTGCGAAACGAAAATGAACCTTGGAACCCTTCTAACTAAGTTATTTCAGAAATATTCGTGCGGTACTTTGCCTCACATAAGTCTTTTAAGGTGAAAAGCACTTTTGAAACCAAAAAGGTTTCCTTGAAACGTCCTCATCACTAAAAATTCAACCCTGGCCCCAAAACACAGCCCCAAAATTTGGTGCCATGTTACAGGACGTATTCCCACAACAAAGTGTTGAAAGAAGTATCCATTGCCTCAGGCTGCCCAAAATAAACCAAAATGAGTCAATTGTGGAAGTGCCAAGTTTGCTCTGCGGGTTGCATTTAGGGGCACGACAGTTAAATATTATGTGCTGTCGTTTAAGATTCAAGTCAATCAAGATAAAGACCGGAAATCAAGCAATTGACACGATGATTTATCGCACGGTCACTTTTTCTATCGTTTCATGAAGGACTAAGTATTAAGCTGTGGAGGTGCCAGAATTGCACAGCGGGTTGCATTCAGAGATTCCTATCTGCAACCTTGGAACAGCAGCGAAGCAGCATTTATTCCTGATTATCTACGCCTGCTGTTCTGAATTTGGTCCTTCCTTGTTCGATGAACCCGAGAATCTTTTCTGATCCACTGCTCCAATAATGAACAATTTGCATGTGTTTTTTTTTATCGAAGACACTGATCACAATGAAATTTTAAGGAAACCTAGAAATCCTTTTACTTTAGATCTACTAAGTACTTGAGAAAATCCCAAGCAGAAATTTTCATTTTCTGCCATTTAAAGCTAAACTTTACTCTTGATACATGACCTAAAATGCTACCAAACCAACGTAGTTTAATCAAATATTTTAAAACTTAATTTAAAATATGTATTCCAAACCTAACTCATTCATTGCTGAGATTGAAAACCATTGTTTCAAGCTGTTTTGCTTGAATCAAAGTTCATCTCAAATCGCTCTCCTTTCACATTCCCAAATTTCTAGTAGGTAATTAAATTCGTATTGAAATTGCTATAAATCCAGTCAATATATGTGCAGCTAGTAACGATAGAAGGTAACATTATCTCTTTGTGCATTCAGGTATTTACACCATGAACTTCTAAATTCAAATTCAGAACAATAGAATATCTGATATCACAGACAACTGTTTCGATACAAATTTACATGACATACATTCATCATTGACGACAATTCGTTGAACCAATAACCACAAGCGGAATTAATAACTTTCCCGTCCAAAATGACAATCGAGTAGTCAGGCCGTACACAATAATCGTACCTACACAATTGCCCGTCCATCGGAGCATCCATTAGTTATTCACATGATAATTACTGCTTTCCGACTGTCGCTAATGAGCCGCATTTCCTGCCACAGCTCCCCGCCGTGTGCATCTCAATGAGAGATTATTACATTTTCGCTTGCGGATATTCGAACTGGAGGGGTTGTCAAAATTTGATATCACAATTGGTTGATAGATTTTTTACCCCTATTCTCTCAACAGGGTAATTAAATATGCTTTGTTGATGTTAAATATTGTTAGATATTAAAGCAATCAAGTAAATAGCATTTATTTGAACTCTACAGTTTGATTCAATACCAACAAGCACTAGTTTGTTATGCTTGTTTTGATAAAAATTAATTGATTTTGTTGCTGATATTTATTTAATAATTTAAAATAAAAGAGAAATAATCATAAGGCTTTTATTCAAACATTTCGGTTAAAACGATGAAAAGATGAGCGGTGAAATCGGGAAAATATGTTGCCAGTAACAATGGAAATACGGGTTCTGTCATTTTGCGCCTCTGTATCCTGCAGCCCAGTATTCTGCGCCCAAAGCTTGTGCATTCTGCAGCCCAGCCACCGCCGTGATATTGTGCGCCCTAATAAACTACGCCCCAAAGTGACCAATGGAAATATAACAATTTTCGCCAATTCCCGTATTTTTTCTGGTGAAGTAACCCACTGTAGATAAGATGCTCGGCTAGAATGTCTAAAGAACTGCCCTTAATTGCCAATTCTAAGTCTAAATTCTTATCAAGAAACACCTTAACTATGCTCACCCTGTTTTTGAAAAAATAATTTAATTTTTTATTTAATTTTAGACGTTCAAAATAATATCATACTGTAAATATTATGTCAATATTTGTCATAAATTATTTTAAGACCCATTTTCGTATAAGAAGCGTTCGGGTGTTTGCTTTGCGGTTTATATCACAAAAACAAATCTTGACAAGAAAGAAAAAGTTTTGTGTACATGTTCAGCTTTTCTGTACCTTATAAAACTGTCAGTAAACAAATATAATACTACCACCATATGTAGTACGGTTTGTCGTTAAATGTGAATTCTCATAGTGTATTACCTTTTTACGACTGCTGCTTACTATGTTTTTCTTAAGGAATAGTTCTAACATAAACTAGATCCAAACTCGGTATTCTGATTGACATACTATGGTTATAATTTCCGGATTGCCCTTCTCAAAAATAAACCTATTGTATGTAAGCTTGCAGTGGTGCAATGCGCGCTTGCAAAATTGGTTAAATAACTGCCGTGCAATTACATAGGTAGTTCTTTTTTTACCAGCATCCATGAATTCCTGGCTGCTCATCGTATATACCAATTTCCTGATCCACATGGTCCACAAGCTGGATCCACATGCGTCCGCTTTAATCCAAGGAATTGAAATCACGACTCAATATCGCGCTCCTCTGCCGCCTGAAGCTAAATTCGTTACCGCGAGCACACGCGATCGAGCGAATGTTCAACAGAAAAATTAGACAAAGTACTTGTGAAAATACTGCTTACTAAAACTCAAAATATTGTAACTGATTGTTTCAATTAATTTTAAATAAAGTTTCGCATGTTTCTGATTTAATGGGATATTATTTCAGAATTTGTCATTTAAATACCATAAATTAAAAGTTTGCATTACTAAAACTGAGACTGATATCTAAAAGGATTTATCATTTAAAGTTGTAATAAAAACCAAGCATTACATTGAGATTTTTAATGATTAATGTTTCTTTAATCAAAGAAATTTACAGATTTTTAAATTAATTGAAACACATGTAAAGAACGTTCTAGTATATTAATTAAAGTGTTTCTGGTTTCAAAAAAAACTAGGCGTTCAATTGAAATCTAAGCCACATGTTAAAAAACTTATTTAATTAATTAAAACCCATCGCTAAAATGTTATGCGCGAGTGAAATTAGAAGTTTCCAATTAGCGAAGATGGGAAGCCACAAGACGCTAAATCTGTCCATCCCAGGCATAATGTTGTACAGTGCATACTGGCATTATCTTAGCAAAGTTAGTCCCGTATGTGCTTGATAGGTAGAAAAATAAATATCCACTTTTATTAGGAATGCTTTCTCTAAGCAGGCTTTACCGAAAAATATCACCACTCATCGTTTCAACCATTTAACTAATTAATTTATTTTATTAGGTATACAATTTGAATTGTATCGAGCTTTGAGTAATTACACTGTAAAACAAGTGTCTAAAAATTCACACAAATTTGTCTAAAATCTTGCAGTCTTATTTTAGCCCTTTTGAAGTGTCTTTATTGTCTTGATTATTTACCAATAGACGCATGCGGGTAGAAAATGGAGAAAAATAATAAGAGTTTATATGTCCTAAATCTTAATTAGACACTTCAAAAGGGCTACAACAAGACTGCAAGAAAAAGACACATTTGTGTCTATATTTAAGACATTTGTTTTTACAGATTAGTTGGTAATCATTTTCCTCCAGGTCATATTCTACAACAACGTTTTAGAGATTTGATTTGTATGGCTATGTTTTTTGGACATGTTTGATATTTCTGTCCGACATAAATATTGAGTTATTTTAAAAAAGCGACCCCCCAAAGAGTTTTTTTTTTTGTAGTGATCAATCAAAAACAGGTGCGTCACTGATGTCAAACGTGTCTGGACGCCCGCGAATGATCGACATTTAGCGGGAGTTTATGGGAAAAGCAACAGGCGAGACGTAGTAAAAATATAGTCTATGAAAATCTGTGGCAAAATAAGGCCACGATAAGATGGGTTATAAATTTGCGAGGTAAACAATAATTCAAAATTAAACGATTTTTTTAACGATTCTTTTATTCTTCCGTGATGGTTTCTGTATATTTGTATAATTCGCCGTTTCACAAAGCTCACCCATCGAACGAAACAATATTGTCAACATACGAAACAATAGTGTCAACATAAGAAACAATATTTTCAACATACGAAACAATATTGTCAACATACGAAACAATATTGTCAACATTTGATTGGATTGCGAAGAATTTAAGAATGCCGTTGAAGTATGTTTCGTAGCGATCAAACAAATATTTTGACTTTTAATGATTTCTATTACAGAAGTTGGCAGACGCTTGAGTTCACTTATTTAAATTATTCTATAGCTACTCGAGTGCCTAGTGAAACCTACCGAAGTAGCATCTGTTTTAATTGTACTTTTTATTGCGTTGAATTTCTAAAAACCCCGGCGCTCGCCTGGCCTACTTTCTTTTATGTGGTGAGTAAGAAAAGACGTTGCAATTCAACGTGAGTTTTAAAGTACGGTCAAAGCGAAATTCTAATTCGCAATTAGCGTCAAATTTAATTCCTTCCGTTCAAGTGCTCTTGTGTTCGCGAAAGGAAAAGGAAGAGCAAGTCTTTTTGAAGTAAGCAGATATTAAAATTGGGATCGCAACTCTACACAATATGGATGCCGTGCTTATAATAATTATTTTAATCTTAAAGGATCAAATAAGCTGCTGCAAATTTGTAATTAATCCTGTAAGTTCTCTCTATCTCCCCCAGCCCTAAAGTATGGTAAGGTGTAAAATGACAATTAAGATATAGCTGCATTTCGGTAGTTTACGGCTCAATAACGTGTTCGAGAACAAGGCATGTGGCACTGGTCTAAAATGTCGACGAATATTAAATGGCTGATTACTTCTCTTAAAATTGGCAAAAATGGGCCCACAGGCTAATCGTCCCTTCCATAGGATGGTATAAATCTAAATCTAGGATGGTATTTACTATATATTTACATATGGTTTTCGGAACCCATTTAAATATCTGACTCAGCATGATGTTGCTTAACTTTGGTGTCAAAAAATTCAGTTGATCAATCTACAAGGACAAAATGAGTTGCATCACGTTTCTTACTTGTGTTGTTCATCGATGTCTCTCTTTTTACCCCAATCTTTACCTGGGTTTTAACATCAGACATTGATTTTAAAGCATCAGTTTATATGGTGAATAGGCATAACCAGTAACTTCAGCTTAAACTTAGATCCTTATACCATTAAACTTAGCCTAAGTGTCATCAAATTCTTGTATATCTGCTTGTTTTTTTGCATATAAAAAAGTTCTAAGAATTATAGCAGCAGAGCAGAGTAGATTTACATAGCCGTAAAACTGAATGAGATATTGATTATTTCCCACCACCAATTATGATTTTTTCCAATCAATTGAATGCATTTTTATTGAAACTATCATTAGGAAATTTTGCAATTTTTCTAGTGCTGTTTGCGTAACGGACAACGACAACGTACCAGCATAAAAAATTACCTCTGAAATTATATTTTTAAATTAGGTTCTCAAATTCCCGTGCTCATCTTTGATAAATAAATAAATTGCTCACTGCCCTTTAAAGAGAAAAAGTTGGTGTTTTTTGTGTTTCCATTCCAGTCTAGTCATCAAAAGTTGTGCGTCTATTTCGGAGGGCTTGTCCGGCGTCTACTTGGCGGCATTCACTAAACCGACGCTTGTTAACTGCGAGTTAAATCGCCGGGAAGTAACTCGGTGTTAGCCCGACTTCGAATCAACCGCTCTGCAGCATAACTCAATACACAGAGAGCGATTACGACTGTATCATTCGCTGGAAGGCGTGTCGTGAAAATTTATTGTCGTCGAGGGGAAAAAACAGAAAAATAGCGGAGAAAATTTTGTATACTTTGCCTCCGGACTATGGAACAGACACTCGACAATCAGTAAAGAACTCGAGGTGATTTTTCAGCGCACAAATAACAGAGTTCCACAGTGACAAGATGAAAATGTCGCTAGATGCCTTGACGCGATCGTGATTGATCTATAATATTATGTTAGCTGTCTCTTTTCATGTGTTTGGAGCCATTGAATGTCGATTTCACGTCGAAAACAAGCTAGATCAGTAAAGCGCGAAGCATCGGCCACGAAAACACATTCGTGTTACGTTTTTTGTCTTTCCTACTCATATTTATTCAATAAAGGAGTCTAAACTGCTCCAAAGTTTGCCCCCAAATTGGAAAACACTATATTAGCAAAGATATTGGCAAGCTTACATACCGTGACTGCAGAGTATGTTTCGATCCCAGAAAGCAGAGCCCATTCGTCGTCAACGATGTCAGAATTTTCAGTTTAAAACTGTAGTTTCAAATAAAACTATTATTTGTAATGAAATCAAATAATAAAATGCGATCGCAAATGTTTTGCAACCAAATTTAAATAGGACGTGAAGGATTTTCATTCGATTATCAACTCTTCTGTGAATCACGCAACGGGTGATACTCCCTGGAAACTCAGTTACTTTGTAACTCTTTTAGTTCTTTACAACAACAAAAGTTATCTCTATCAAACAACGTTTTGTTTTCTTATCAAAACTCGTGTTAAGCGGGGTATAGTGTCGAGATCAGGACGTTGACGGCCATCCTCGACGGAGAAATCGCTGCCCTAGGGGCACAAGTGATTGGAATTTCAGAGAGGTGGTTAGCCCATGATTGGGCTGTGACTAGGACATAGGCCCTGGGGGGCGATAGCGCCGATAAAGTTTACAAGGGTCGAGGGGTGGGATATCGGCTTGGATTGTGTCGCGAAAGAGGGACGGAAAACTAAACGGTCTTCTCTCTCCAAAAGCGAAAACTTAATTGTTGTCGTGGGAAGTTTGTCCCAAGCTGTGTGAGTTGTTTATTTTTCTCGAATAAGCGATCTGTGGAATGGTTGGTATTGTTTAATGATGAGAAAATTCTTCCTTGATATCGATTCGTTTTTTGGAAAAAAAACAGCAGATTTTTTTTTTTGCTTAGTTCTCCAATACCAATGGCATTCTTCGCTGGAGCACTGAATGCTTGATAAAATACTGCGCATTGCTAACGAAAAAGAGTTTCCACCATTTTTCTGCGATCGAGGGAATTCAAGTGAGGTTTGAAGTGAAATATTTTATGCCCAATTTAGTTTGAAACTCAATCTGTGCTCTCTTTACTGCGCTCATTTTCTGTATATAACGACTGATCTACTAATGACTTTGGAAATTTCAACAACTATGCTCGTCTAAAATATCTAGTTTCAGGTCTCTAGTTTCAGGATTCTATTATGTTTTGAAAGAGTATTTACACGGAAAATTCGTTCTTCGTCAGCTTTACTGGATATAATCATCCTTCATTATTGGCATTACAGTTTCCACGAACACCTGTAGAAAAATTAACTTCGCGTCAAGTTTGCAAACTGGCATTTCTTAGCAGAGAAACTATTTCCAGCAAAGTAACCATTTGATTGCGACTGCTTCAACATGGACATAAACTTTGAAGTTCAGTACTTCATTGGCCATGATCGTTGGCTGGGAATTTTTAAAAAGAGTTACCTATAGGGTACAAGACAAGTAGGTAATAGAAAATGTCAGTCACAGTTTCGTTCTCAATTTCAGTGCAAAGTCAACTGCTTTCTTTAATGCGATAACAAGCATTGAATACCTTCCTTATTGTCTGTGAAATCTTCCTTCATCTTTGCAAATGTCAATGTATTTAAAATGCGACTCGGTTGCAAAACTAAATATAAAAGAAAAAAACACTGATTAATTTTCCAAAATACCCGTTACTAAAATTATAATTATTTAGATACCTTTCAACCACTTGTTTATTTTTTAGATAACATTAATTAACTTTTATCACGATTCTGATATTTCAATCAGTGTATTTGATGAAATAATAATATTAAGTGCACTCGTTCGCAACGAACGAGTGGCAGATTCTTGTTTAAGCTTTAATGTGAATCAATAAAAGTATTTCAACCCTCGTTGAATCCCACTTCCATTCATAATTCAACCATACTTTTTTTTCATAATCGATCGCATCTCTTCTAATCAAATCGAGTGGTTGTTTGCAGATACCGACTCGACGACGGCTGCCGATGAAAAGGTCAGAGATGCCATGAACAGTGGCGTGCAGTCCATGGAAGCAAGGGAAGCAATACTTCTTTACTTTACCAGCGCCGCCGGGCGCCTTTGCAACGAAGGTCCATATTTAGAAAGCAAACACTTTAAACTGAAGAACAAAGTTCTTCAAATTTTTTAAATGTTATATCAAATATGCGCCCGGCGGCGATAGTTTACGCAGTGAGTATTTGTACGGAATTACTCCAAATTCAAAAGTCATATGCGCCGTTCGCGCGCAAAGTGTGTGGTTTCAACACTTACTAATGTTGCCTCCCACCGTCAGCAAACCCACCGCACGCCAATGCAGCTGATGTAGGTTACCACGAAGCCCTAAAGCTGCAGACTCCCAACGGATAAGCGGATCAGAAACAATGCCTTCGCAATGCACGGATGGGAAATATGACCCGCGAGCTGACCGCAATGTTCTCTTAATTTAACGAATAATGAATTAGGAGCGTTTGATATTTTTTTCTGGAAGAATCACCTCACTGTGATATTTTATTTGGGCTATTGCTGTGAATGGTGATCTTATATAGTCATAACTTACACTCTTAGTCAGATTTAAAGGACTGAAAGCATGTATCAATACATTGATTTAGAAGTTTAGGCTATCTAAGCTTTTCCGTGGGTCTAAATCCTGAACAATATAACGCAAACTTAATCATTCCCTAACATTACCGAGTGCGAACATCTTATTATGATTTTATGCACTTATATAAACATTGTTCATTTCTCAATTCTTCAATCATAAACATTTCTTTCTTATTATTCATTATTAATCATTAGTAAATGATTCTGCTGGCTATAAAATTAAGGTTAATTAATACACGCTACGGTCGCTTTTTTGCGTTGAAATGGTCAGAGATTCGAGAATAGTTTTTTATTCGAGATGCTACCACCCATTTACAATGGATACTTCTTTTATTGATTATTGTTTATTGGTGTTTAGCGACGCAATATTTTGACAACTTTCCCTGTAGCACTGGTCTAATGGCGTCGATCAATGAGTGATGATGAGGATAATGATGAACCTTACCTAACCTAGAAAGGAGGAGGGGAAAACCGATGCCGGCACGTAGCCTACTCCTTTAGAATAGCACCAAGGGGACCAGCGGCCTTACGTACCTTCCAAAGGACAGTACTACTCAAACAGCAGGATTCCTCCACTAATCCAATGCTGTCGAGAGGTTGATAAGCAA
>LVVV01432088.1:0-12997 GCA_001676325.1 Amphinemura sulcicollis
GCAATTTCATTTATTACCACAGAAAAGGATGTGCTCTTGAATTTTAGATGCGAATTAATTTTAATTTTGATATGTGATTACTTAAAAAATGCAACATAAAGCATGTCTGTAGACACAACAATAAGATTATGAGACTCAGATTTTGCCGCATTTGCATGCTTTCTACCGAAGCAAATCATTTTTAAAACATAGGAATTCACGAACGCATCAGTTTTGCCTTGAAATGTGAGCATAGTGGTAGGTAACTCATATATGTGTCCTACAAATTTGGTATAAATCTGTGCAGGGCGTTTGGTCGTTAGAGCACAAACAATCACAAAAAAATTCAAAAATCCCGCAATCAAAAGGTCCCGGGTTCGCATCCCGGTTCAGGAGTACATTTTTTCTGTCTCTCTTTCCTTCCATTCCTCGCTTGCTGGTATAAGCTTCTGAACAGAATCACCAGAAATTAGCAGCCATGCACACAAGTGACTTTATTGAGTAAGTAAAATTGAAAATTTCCACTCGCAAAGCTCATCAATTAGTTCCCATAAAAAATGTACAACAAACCTGCAGACTATGGATAGTATAATCAAAATTTAACTCCAAATTTGACAAGATCATTTTCAACTTCCCCTCCACCAGTTCGAAAATGGTCATATTATTTTTTAAGCTTTGCCGTATCTAATGATTTACCCTGCGCATGCCTATGGATCTAAGATTATGTGATTATGTGAAATATATACACAACTACTGTGAATGATTGGGCCCCTTTTATTACTGGTACTTAATATGTACCGTAGTCAACTACACCAAAGAATATAGGCTATTCTGTGCGTACGCTACTTGCTTAATGCTATACAAGTGACTAGAAGTTTTTTTTAATTTTTTAGAAAAGATAGATAACACTGTAACAAAAGCAACACATACTACAGGAATTTGTTCCATGTTATTAATTCAGTTGTATCTGGTTGTATTCACTACTGCCATTTTGTACCACTTGCAAAAATTGTATTTCTAGGTCGATCCTTGCTCAAGAAACTACTCACTTGATTACGTTCAACTAAAACCAAGTCTTAAGATCTACAAAATGCTATTACAACAGTGCCGGTCATTTCTAGGAGACAAACTTTATAACCTATCCCTATATAATTGTACACCATTCTACAATTCACTCTCGACAAACTATGTGGCATTGGCTTATCAGTCATTTATGCACGACTGATTTATTTGTCTGTATGTAGACGTACACAAGCGACAAGAACACCCACTACAATGACAATATAAGAACCTATGAAAACAAAATACTGAAATTTTAATTTACACGATTTACATTAGTGGCAGATCGAAGTGAGTTGTAAGTAATCTAGACAAGTCAACTATCTCTTGTTGCTCATCACCCTGACGACGATATAGCCGATTGCGGTGAGGAATGCGATGCTGAGGCCTGCTTTCCACCAGGTAGCAGGGTCTTTAGACAGCAGGTGCATGTGGCTCAGGTGTCTGCAAAACGAACCAGCTTTTCACAAACGATCGGCGGTGTTCTGCATGTGTATCCAATGTCGAAAAGAGCTTGGGCACACACACAAGACAGCAAGGTTTTATTGGTTTGACTGACTTCTTTCAAGATTAAAATTTTTGGAATTCCAGGCATTGAACCAAAATCCAATACTTGGCTAAAGAAGTGTTTTAAAAAATCACATCAAAGCCAATCACTGGAGCAGGGCTGGTGCTGGTGTGAAATGGAATGTTTTTACACACTAGTGTTTCATTTCTGGGGCTGCATTCTTAGAGCAAGGTGGAGCAAGGCATTAAAAGAAACTGGAAAGGGTTTGCAAAAAGTACAAAAATAAATTGTAATGCTCTGCATAGTGATGCAAAGTATTGATATCATTTTCAAGCAGGCAACTAGATACCTACCTAGTTTCTGCTTTAGTATCCAGGCCCCAATGGGTTTGCCATGAACTACCCTCCTACTTAAAACTGATCAGGTGCTAACGAGTGCAGGAATAAGGGTAAATGTTCAGTCCGTTTTGTTTCATGCGGTGTAAAGTGAGCTTCACGAACAAAGCAGCAAAATATTACCAGAGTACAAAGCCCACATCTCACCCATCACCAGGCAAGACAAATTAGGATCTAGCACACTTTAAGAAAAAAAACGAACAAAAAATATATAGAGACCTGCGGCAGTGATTAAACCAGACAATAGGAGACGGGCGCAAATGAAGAATGTAAGACAAACGACGTAGATAGCTGTAAATGGAAATACTCTGAAAGATTCAGCGGTTACAGACCTGTTTCGGTAGAATAAAATCCAAGCAGCTTGAAAACGACTGGACAAAGCAATGCACAATTAGTTAAAGAGGACTTAGCAAAGCACCGTTGGCAACAAAGACGGGTTATGTTTAGCGGCGTAGTAAAATCAAATGATCTGTGCCAGTGTGGCAATCCGTTTCATTGTTGCACCAATACGAGTCCTAGACTTCGCAAAGGAACGCATCATCGCAAGACCAGGCCCGTATTTATTGTGAGCACGGTTCTAGCAAGAAATATATCTATAGTAAATAGCAAGCAGCATATTGTTATTGGAAATATGAGAAGGACAGCAGAACCTTGAGGGACATTTTGAGGCTGTATTCACAAAAGGAAACTTTTTATCGTTACATTCTTACGCCTTGATATAAAACCTTGGAAGAGATCACTCTGCTGTGGTATCAACATACTTATGTTAGATTGTTATTAATTAAATTGTTTACTGTCTGATAGAGAGTTACACTTATGATGAGAAGAGTCGTGAAGACATTGTTACTAGTTAGAATGACACATTTACAGATAGGTACAAATTGACACAGCATTGGCGTTACAATTTTGACTTTGTAAGAACTTACGGGAAAGCCGCCATTGTTCCTAGTTTGATGAACATGTCGAGCTTCGGCTTGCCCGTGGCGGCAAACGGCTGTGGTGGGGACAGCTTATGGCGACTGCAAAACACCGACGGGGGCAAAAGGTACTCCTGTGGCACCTCGGGCAGGTCACACTTGCTGGCCACGAGCAGAACGGGTATCTTGCACTCCGCAAAGTATTTCTGAAATAAGACAAGAAAACCCGTCGACTGTCGAGAATATTCTCTCGGGTACCTTCCTGTTTTGCAGGGGGCGGTAAAGGAAATTGCAATGCCAACTACAAGTTAAGAGTGGTGGGTGAAACAAGAATACTGAAAATTATCAATAGATTCCTGTTTGTAATTACTAGTACCCAATAACAACCCGATTATGATTTGATTGCAACGGTTGTGAACTATTAGACCAAAGTAGGTACAAACTTTTCTTTTGGTCCTTAAAATATATTAGGTCTATAAAAATTTTCTAATAATCAGTGGTCTAAAGCTTTGTTTTACATTTTGCATAAGTAAAAAGTAAAGAACTGGTTTAAATTGAGATGATTAGGCCTACACAAAGCACAAAAAAACATGATTAAGATCTTACTCACTAGGTAAATTCGTGCAACGAATTCAAATGACTTTGGGTTGGTGGAGTCATACAGCAGGCAGGCAACATCACATTGTACTTCCCCAGGTTGAAGCGGATCGGAGACATTGCGGACGTTGACATCACGCAGGATCAAATACTTCTCCTGTCCGTAGACGTGTATCATATTCGTCGTGCAATGAGGATCTCCGACCAACATCTTTGGGTCGATGGTGTCTAGCGAATGGCCAATGAAGTTCTGGCAGAACATAGATTTCCCGCTGGCTTTCGGACCTATCACGTGGCATTGATAAACGTTTCGGCAAGTTTGCTTCTTGACCAAGTCAATTTGTTTCTCTCGCGTCACTTGAACCGCAGATAGCTGGGTCTCATTTTCAAGGGTGTTGTAGCCGAAGTAAGCCAGGTATTCGAAAGTTTTTTTTATGTCGCAAAACGTGGTCAAAACCCACTTGCACATGAAGCCTTGTTGCGTAATCCAACCCTGCACAGAAAACGAGGCAATCACTAAGATGTAAATGTAATTTAATGTCAGTACCACCATCCAAAACTTGGATGACTTGAAAACGTATTCTTCATACTAGGTAAGGATCATGCCTATTCTAATATAAGTCATGTCATCCTCACCGGACTTAAGCTGTTCGAGTGGCTATCTTCAGAAAAATACAAGGCCAGGACTTCTATCAAGTCCTTGCATAAGTGACCTTGCTAGTTTCATTGAACACTGAGAATTTGCTTGGAGCCAATACATAAAAAAAAAACACCAAATGCAGACAACTTTGATCAGAATCTTGTAGACATTGATACAAACCTTGGCGTTAGTTTGTACTGATTTCTGGACATCTGTTGTCCAGGCGGGGGCAGGGCACACCGAAAACAGCGCCTCAAGTTCCCTCGGTGAAAGCGCTCCATCCTTGTCCTTGTCATGTCGTTCAAATAATGTCAGCAAGAACTGGGCGCCCTTTTGTGACAGTTCAGTGGTGGAACCCGACGGAACACGGATTGATGGAAACAGGTAGTCCTTTGTCAACTGGAGTTTATCGTTGTAACCGAATTTACGTAAAACAGTCCAAGTGGTTTCGTTGCGACCTCGTTGAATAAAAAGGCAGTGAAGGAAAATGAAGCCTGAAAGAAAGAAATGAGAAACAAAAATTATATGGCATCAATTGTAACTCTTCAAACCATAAACTTTCAGTAGCCAATGCTTGCCATGGTCTGAATACTTTGTATATGATGTGATACATGAGCTAAAGACGAGACACAATTCCTTTGCATAAATTAGGTACCTTCTTACCTTTCAAAGTGATAGAATTATCATAAACACCATCTGGAATATTTTTACAAATGACAGCCTTTACGTCATCCAAAACCTGTTGTTGAAGAGGGGCGTTAAAGCAACGCCGTTGAAAGGCATTTAACTCTGCATCATTTAACAAGCCGTCGTTGTCGAGATCACTGATTTTAAAAATTCGAACGAGTGCATTCTTGCACCCGTCTGTCAACTGCAATAATACAACAATACTTGTCAGGCACTTGTCCATTTTACTGCTAAAGAAAAATGATTTATTTTAATAATTACTGTGATGATATAATAAATAATTAAAAATATCTCACGTTTTGTTGATCCATTATATAGAGTGGAGAGGTGGGATGTAGAACTGCTTTCTGAGCATAATAAAACATTTCAGAAATATTTTTCAATGTTTTTGCTGAACATTCCAAGCAACTTTCAATCTCAGGAAAGTCTTCCATTATACTCAGAAGAGACTGAAATAAAAAAAGGTAGATACGCTGATATTATGCAAAGACAGCAACTTCAAAATTATTTTTTGTAGATGATGTAACACTAAAGGAAAGCTTACGTCGATGGTAGAATAGTCAACCAAGTCACACTTATTCCCAACGAGCACAATTGGGCACCGATTATCTGTTGAACACTCTCTGATAAGAGGTAACCAATACGATGTCACTTTGTCCAGCGTGTCCTCGTCTTCTACCGAGTAAACAACGCAAATGACATGGGCTCGTAGAATTTCCTCTCCAAGCTGCTCATCTGTCTGGTCGGCAGCTTATGATAGAAAATAAAACTACTTATTCCATCTGCTAGTTAAAATTTCGACCTCACAAGAATTAATTCTTCCATTTCTTTTTGTCATTTTGGCACCTATCTTAATTCGTAATTAATAACAAGCCAAGATCACGGTAATTTCGTAGCTGAATGAAAACAATCAGGTTACCTGAGTAATCAACTATGTGGGTTGGAACTTGTTCAGGTGTTACATCTGCAGGTATTGTAATCTCTTCTGCCTTTGAAGGAACTTCGTCATGAAATTCCTCGCTCACCAGCGACAGAATGAGCGAAGTTTTTCCCACACTCCGTTCTCCCAGCAGGAGGATACGCACATTTCTTCTCACACCCATATCTTTGTCCTGATGTAAAACTTAACTATTTGCGATAATTTGCAGGAATCATACTAGTACCGTATTGGGCGCTTTGAAAATCCAATGCCAGGGAAGGGGACCAAACTGAAGTATATATTTTTGAAGGTTACCAATAACCTTTGGTAGCGTCTGGGGGGTTAAAATATTTTTAGATTTCTCACTTAGGTCCGTGATGATGAATAGATTCACGTATGTATTAGCCTGGCTGTTCCTAATCCATGTTTAGCATAAAATTTTGAATAACTTAAAGTTAGTAAATACGAATTAAATGAATGACCAGAAAGAATAAACTGGTTTCGAGTAGGCTTATCGAACAAGCCCCTCCTACCACGCAATGTGACTGTCAAATTCAAAACAAGCAAGAAATATTTTGTTGCAAAATGAGCCGAAATGAATCATATCGCTGTCAGGCAAAGAATCTACATCGCTTACACTGTAGTCTGTTTTCCACTGTGAAAAAACGACCAATTGTTCCCACAATTATCTGGATAAGGCACTAGCTAGCTGCAGGTCATTCATCTTCTTGGGATTATAATAAAGTAACAACCTTTTCTCAGCAGCACCATTTATTTTTGAATAAGTGGTAAGTACATGATAAAAATGCATACGCAAGCTCGTCCAGTGAATCAGCTTCCGGACAATGAGAAACGTAATAAGGATTAATAAATGGTTGACAATCTTTGCTAGATCTAGCAAAGACTTGACAGAAATAGAATTTTATGCTTAATAATAAAACCAAATAAAAGGTATCAAATAACTGGGAGCACTTTTGACAAGGTTGGGAATTATATCCAGAAGGAAAGTACCCATGCAATTACTAAGAATCCAACATAAAATATATAATGGGTTTTTCTCCTATGCAATTTCTGATTGACACTAATTGGCAGTGCTTTTTTTTGCCGAAAGCGCTGGAACACCGTTCTGGCACCTCCTTTCAGGGGACTAAAGAAAATTAGCAAAATACCTAAACAACTTAACCTTATTTTTTAACATAGCTAATATCAACAAAACAACACACGCAAAGTTGATTGCCATTTAGGGGGTGTGGTGCATTTGGGTGGGGAGGGTGAAAACTGGCGTTCCGGCACATATATTTTTACAAAAAAAGCACTGCTAAGTAGTAATTAATTTATTAAGTACATTTAATTTATATTAAACATTTGAAATTTAACAATGTGACAATACATTAGCACCAGTAACACTTAGTATAACTATTCAAAAATAAAAAATGTCCAAAATTGGACAGTGAAAAATATATACCCCCAACAAAAAAGTGTTGTTCAAATTCCAACAATGTTTATCAAGTGCACTAGATAGGAAAATAACACAATGCATGATTTTGTTTCGATTCCCAGGAAATAAACACTAGCCACCCCAAAAGCAAGATTTAAATTCTACAAAACTAGTGTTGCCAGCCCCAACTAAAAAATATTAATCTCTACCCCAAAACATCTGCATAACCATCACTTAATTGCAAACCCTGAGCGTACGCAACAAACTTTTAAGGCAAATCACTGTTTTTGAGGTAGGATGTCTCAGATCAACATAAACCTGGCAACATTCAAACAAAAATTTTATATAAAATATAAAACATATTCCGACTGAAAACTTTTAGCTAAAACACATCTGTAGGTACCTAAAAATGATAATGGTACCTACATATAATACCAATTTTATTTTGATTTAATGAATAGGTATGAATAGGAAATGTTTCATAAATACAGAAGGGACCCTTGAAAGTTTGGCAGACAAGCAGAAACATATCTCTTCTTTGAAAAGAATAATCATTTGCCAGAATTTCAAATTGGAAAAACTTGTTTTTATCAAAACCACGAAGTGTGGAAAACATTTATTAAGCATGGAAGTAACAGGATAGGTTAAATGATTGATTTCAATCAAAAAAAATTAAGTAATGAGGGCAACTAAGCAGTTCTTGTAGTCACCCGAAGTATCGCCCTGGAAAGAAAATATAAATTGGTAAATGCTGGACACGTCGCTAAATGAGTGGACAGCAAAATTTGAGAGGAGGGGAAGAATGTGGGAAGAGAAGGTTGAAGATATGGTGTCATTACAATCACATTGTAAAAGTTTGGCATATGCCTTTGTCTCGAAAAGAACTGACATCCAAGCTACAAGAGAACTTTTGCAACGTGAAATCTCATGGCCCATATCTTCAATCTTCCAACAACTTTAAAAATCTACTGTTATGTGTAGTTGGTACCTAACCTACCCATAAAAAATGTTTATTTTGGATGGTGTTGAAAACCTTCTACTAAGAGCAGAACAATGATAAATGATAGGAAAGTACTATTTCTTATGGCATTGTAGTTTCCTTTTTGCTTTGAGACAATTTGCTCTCCATGAGAAATAATACTGGTGGAAGAAGAAAAGAGAAACAGGAAAAATGTGCTCCCGGACCGGGATACGATGCCGGGACCTTCTGATCGCCGGTCAGATTCTGGGAACACACACTCTCCTGTCTTGCAGGGTGGGATAAGGGATCTCAGAAGGGATCCTTGCAAGCTTGTCAATTACTGGTGTGTTTTTTACAGGCCATGACTTCAACTGGCTATACCTACTAGAATATAAACTGGATGGCTATAACTGGATATAAAAGAGATACTGATTCAAGAGGTGGCAAGATTATTGGCGCTAGGAGGGAATTGAGTTTTGCACACCAAGTTCGAAAGACTTGCACTCCACGTACCGAGATGAAGCTCTCCAGGGTCTTGTTGTACTTGGCTTGGAACTCCTGCTTGATGTCGGCCAGGTCCACCTCCGCGCGCGTCGCCACGATGCGGATCAGAGTGCGGTCCTTGGTGCCCAAACCCGACATGCTGGCGTGCAGACGCTCCGCGAAGAAAGCCGCCTTGTTGCGCACTGATTTCACTGTTCAAAACAAACGTCCATCATTTACGATCCAATGAAATTAGAGACAAATTGCCACATAGTAAAAGTAACAAGGTTGCAGCCAAAATGCTAACAAATTTGTGTGACATTATAGTGGCATCAGTTTTAAACATCTACGAAGGCCCGGCCGGAGGAGGGTCACGATCGAGGAACAACACTGTTCCCACGAAAATCCTCGGAACAACAGCAAGACCTAAGCGTCTGATTGGCTGTCACCATGGTGATCCTTTCTTCCTAACCAAATCAAAAGTTGTTCCTAGATCATAATTCCAGGCCTTCCTTGCATAACATCTTCCCAAGCACTATTGCATCGCAGCCGAACAAGTATGACATCGGGTTAGAAGACATTTTACTATTTTGAAACCTAGGGTACAAGCGCACATGCAGACTCTTCACCCAAAAGATTCTTGGGCCACAACCACGAATTTCGACTACACGGTAACCACTAAAATATAATTTGTACTTTAATTTTTCTGGAATTCGGAAATCATGGATGGTGGGCCCCGAGTGCTCCAATACCATTAGACTGCCACTTAAATGGTCAGTGGCCATCAATTTATGGATTCTACTTCTAACTTCTACTTCTACTTCTAAAACTGCACAAATTGTATAGAGCACAATCCCAGTAGTGGCACCAATCTCCATGTTAATAAGCGATCACCCGATTTACATCTTTGATGGAAAGTCAATGTAATCGCGAAAATACTTACCGATGGCGAGCAGGCCAGCCTCAATGTCCCCAGAGAACTCGCTCTTGATGGTCTTCTCAAACATCTCCCCGGAGAGCCGCTCGTAGTCTTGGAACACTTGCCGCAGCTGTGCGTAGCTCCGCGAGCAGAGGATCGAGTTAAACATGGACTCGTCGGTGCCGAACTTGAGTTTGCCAGCCTGCATCAGCGCTTGTGCGTCCTGTGCGCTGGCTGCCGCGTTCACTGTCGTGCTCTCGTCGCGATTCGCCTGAAATTACATCCGGGTTTAGATAGGCAGTAAAGATGACTGTATGACTGAATGTGATCGACTGTATTTTGTCGATATGTATCAGCAACTGTATTACAATTAAAGGCTTACAGAGATTTATGAGTGTAACTTACAGTGCATAGCGAAACTAACAGACGCTTGAAGTTCCCAGACGTGTCACTTCCCAAATCTTTCTCTAATGAACTCCGATACACTTTGAAAAAAAAATTAAGAGATATTAAGTAACATGCAGTCCTTGCAAGTTTGTTTGTTTGGATTACCACAGCAATGACTTTTAGGAAAATCAACTTTGATATGTGGTGCTTTTACTTTAAATATTGTGCCAACATTTGGTCAACATTCATATCCATTTTCAAGGTACAATAGGCAGCAAGTAGATAAAAAAGAGAATTATCAAATAAAATCAATGAAACGGTCAAAGAACACGTGGCCAGGGCTGTTATCAGATGAGGCTTGAAGTAAGGTACCCTGACATCAGGGTTGAAAAGCTTTTCGCGTTTTGCGTATAGCTTTTACAGGTCTCAATACAAAAAGCAAAGCGTATTTGGTGTTGATCAGTAGGATAGTCTCATTGTTTATAGTAAGGGGCAATTGTGCAGTTAATATGTATAGAGCAATGGCCAATTTCTATGCTTGGGGCAGTTTTTTTTTTGGAAAACCACAGTTATTCTTATTCATTACGCAAGGCCTGCATGTAATTTCGATTGCTTCCCTAATGATTAATGGATTTTTGTTTCTTTTTAAACAGGGAATGGCTATTGTACTGTGGAAATTGACGCAATGTTGTTTTACTTTTTTTATATGATGGGCTGAGGCAAGCCCTTGGCTGAAGTTAAAGTTTCGGTAAAAATGTTGACTGCCTGCTTATTGTTCTTGGATTCTGTGAAACATTCTTCTGTTTGTTTGACTATGTTTATTCTCCGACAGAAACCACATAGAAAAGAAATAATGAATTTCTAGGAGTTTACAACATCCCACATGTGGTTTCTGTAACATAAAATATACTATAATATAAACAGAGAATTTATGCTCACAATCCAAGAATACAAGCAGGTCTGGCACTGATCAAATTTTTCGATTTACCTGACTACTCTTCATGGTTCTTACAGATTTTTGTATGAATTTCATTTTAGATGGTTTTAAAACTTAACCAAATCATTAGTTAAATATAAGACCATGTCACAGAAGTTGTTTATCGTGCAATTATATCTGATATGGCTCTATAAGACTTACTGCTGTAGTAGACTGCGTTGATGGATCGAATCTCGTGGTTGCTGAGAGTGCACAGCACTTCAATAATTGCAGCTTCGTCAGTGCCCATTCCGCTGATAGCTTCTCGAAGTTCCATGGCGTAGAAATGATGCATCGGCGTCATCAAAGCGACCACTAACTCCTCAAAGCGACCGCCGAGTTCGCTCTTCAACTCCTTGATCAAATCCTTGCCGTACAACGTCTTGAACTGAACGGCTATCTCGTTTCGCTGCGCATTTGTTCGGTTGGCTACGACACTGATGATGGCTTTCTCGTCGGTGCCGAAACCTTTCATCGCTTTGCGGAGGACTTCAGCGTCAGATCGTGCATTGAACCCGGGGAACGGCCGAAGCGTCGGGTTGGACTAACAAAATAAAATGTCACCAGTTGCATCATCTAGAGCAAGTTGATATGAGTACAAGTAAGTAAGCAGCTTTAGTTTGCTAATAAAACTGGGAAACAATCAAATGGTTGGAATTAAAATTATGTGATTCTAGTTTTCAGATAAAAATTGGAGATGTGAAGATTCTTATAAATATACTAGTTAGCTTATATCTAGTGTGGTTAACATCTACTAAAAGATTAAAAAAATTCACTTGATCCACCACTTTAAAGAAGGTTAACTCTCACCTTGGGTTGAGGGGCCACTTGGCTTGTTGGTGTGCCATGACTCATGCTGGGAGTAGCGGAATAGAGCGGCTGCGCCTGAACGGGATGGTGAACGGGACCGGGACCGGGATTGTACGGATTTCCCGGAGCGTAGCCACCTGGCGCCGGCGGATATCCTGCCGCGGCCTGCGTTGGGTAAGGCGACCCATAGCCCGGATTGGCCGGCTGTGCGCCAGGGTAAGCAGGGAAGCCGGCGCCGCCAGCAGCAGGATACGGAGTGCCACCTGGCGCGGGTGGATATCCAGGCTGGGCAGAAGGATAGCCAGGTCCTCCAGCAGAGGGATAGCCTGGCTGGGAAGGAGGATATCCGGGCTGGGACGATGGGTACCCTGCCTGGGCAGGAGGGTAGCCAGGAGTGCTAGGATATCCAGGTTGTGCAGGGGGGTAGCCTGGAGCACTGGAAGCGAATCCTGGCTGAGGCGGGTACGCTCCGGGTTGGCCGCCTGTGGGATACGGGGGATAACTAAGCTGGGTTGTTGCTTGGTATGGAGATGGATAAGCACCCTGAGGTGGGGCCCCAGCCTTGAAATAAAAGAAACAGAAAGTTGGTAAATCTAGATAGCGGAACAGAGTGATAGCAGCTATCTAAAACAGATTCTATATACACTATTTTTCATCTAGAACAAATAGGTCGGGTACATCCTCAAAAGTACCCACTTGAACATTAGCATGTGTCAAACACCAGCTGCCTTCTTAGAAACCTCGTGTAGGGATCGGGTTAAGTGAAAAAGAGTACACGTTACAGATAATAGCGAAACGTCATGCAAAAGCGAGAATGTTAGCGGATTATAGAGCACGGTGGGTTATGCAAGGCCGTCAGGGATAGTCGGGATCTGTAAACGCCGGGTGAAAAAGAATAAGATTTGTAAACATAATGGAAGAATGTCATTACCTGTGGATATCCTGGGTAGCCGGGATAACTCATGTTGGGATCTGTAATGTCAAACCAAAAATAACTCTCAAGCTACAAGAGCTGCTATCAAACACCAAGCGTCTATTTCACAACCAAGACGACCACGCCCACTTCACTTGTTGCACAAGCAAGCAATATGACTGCTGTGCTCAACAGATATCGGACTGGACCACTTCGGCAAAGTGCTCCTGTGTATATCGAAATGACACGCAATCCTTGATGAAAAGATATTGGAAATCTAGCTGAAAATTGCGAATGGAAAGTGACTAACTGACGAAGCGGACAACTCCTCCCCCCGTGACGCTTGCTGTCCCAATTAGGACGTTCGAGACGTCATCAATGATAATAATAGCGTCACCACAAGCGTCAC
>LVVV01432089.1:0-12998 GCA_001676325.1 Amphinemura sulcicollis
GTCATATGGCTTCCGCAGAAGCGGACTTACTAAGTTGGTAAGGCCACTTTATGAGAGTATAGCGATAGACGAGCACCCAGGTAAAATCAAAGTCAAAATTTGATCGATTTCGTTGAAACCAGAAATGTGCAAGTAAGAAGCGTTTACGACGAGATACATAAGAAGAGTTGACAAAAAAGTCAAAATTTGAAGGAAATAACCCACTCAAAGGTACCCAAAATTGCCCTTTCGTCAGCCTGGAACGTAGAACGACGAATGTAATACGTAGGTACCTAAAATTTCAAAAGAATACCTCAAAAATCGTGGAAACGCATTAGACCTAAAGTTTTTGCGTAATACAAACTCACATACACTAGTATTATATATAAAGGAGAAAGGAGATAGGTTACAAATCTCTCAGCGGCAAAACGAGTGAACAGAAGCAACTGATATACTTGTAACCTATATTCACTAGCGACATCGAAATAGTGCAACAAACCGAACTGTTGAAACTGTAGAAAGATATACTTTTGTTTTAAATAAGTTATACCTACCCATTTCCGTTGACATTTACTAAACGACAAAACAAACAAAAAACTTTGAATGCTGCTTCGGAGCGCTAAATTTAGAAATGTGCTTTTGAAATAATCACTCTTAAAAACCTTCACTTCACAGAATCCATCTCAAATGGAAAAGCATGATAAAAAGAGTTTACTTTTTCGATATTCACGCGTCTAGAGATGCCGTTCTGACGTCGGCTTTTAGCAGTTCCACGAATGGATTGTTAAATTTCGCGTCTCACTGGCAAGACTTGAACTCTCTCTCCATTTGTCACTCGGCATTTTGGATTGGGTGCGAGGTTTTGGGGATGGTTCTTAAAGGAGGTGGGGAAGGGCTTGGGTTGAGTCAGCCTTAAACGATTACTCGATTCAACAGTGTCAGAGATATTTGGCGAAACTTGCTGCCATCACGGCTTCGCCAGGTATGTTTAAGACAAGGACATGTGAATGTCAAGGGCGAGAAAAGAAAATCTATTTGTTGATTACCTTCTATAGATTAGGGTGGCCGTACTTATTCAAATTTATTAAAATCAGTGTGAAATTGGTGACCACGAAAACTGATACAAATTATCTATTTCTTTTGCTCACTTTTTTGCATCTATTTTGATGTAGTTACCTATAACCACCCATTCAATGAGTTTATCGAAATTCACAAATAACTATTAGAATTATACAATGGTGAACTTTTTCGATAGTTTTAACATCGGTTTTATTCTTTTTAGGTAATTTATTAGAAAGTCAATTATTAAGGGATACTGATTGCTAATTTTTGAACATTGATTTAATATTAAGATTTCAATTAATTTGTTAATGCCAATGTTTAATATTAAGGTACGATGTCAGATCTCTTAAGAAAATCTGTGGCAAATGCTAGATTTCTGGAGAGCCACAATAAGATACAAACTTCGACAATCCATCGTTCTACCATTCCTCATATTAATCAAGCGTAATTATTATTACGCAATAAATAACTGTTACATTTTTTATTTTATACATAATTGTTTAGATTCAGGGTCAGTTTTTTACTTGTAATAGCGGTTTTTTTTTATCACGAATTTCCACCAAAGACGAACCGTTATTCCATTTTGCAACGAGTAGGTAACTCGATACCGACTACCGACAAAGAATGAAATATGAGAAAATGAAGTTAGGCCAAGCATCCAATGGATCCAATTTCCTGTTAAAAAGTAACCAATGTCCATAAAGTTTGTAACTGGCCAGTGAAACAGATGAAACAAACAGAAATTGCCTTTCTAATTTTATTACACTTGTTTTTATGCTAGCAATTTATTCGCAAGTAGTTCCGTCATTCAGAGTGCTGTCTTCCGTTTATTTCAAAGTAATTGAAAAGGATCCAATCCTTTTTATCTGTCTGGCGAGCCATGAAAGGAAATGAACTTCTGCAGGCTGTTTGTCTCTAGATATAATCTTCGTAATGAACAATAGGTTATTTTGTGGTTTATCTATAATACAAACAATTCTATTAACGGAGTTGACTTCCTGTGTGGTTTAACAAACTCCTTCTTCTCTAACTTGGCAAACAGCTTCGACGAACGAATGGACGAGGGTCGGTAGGGCAGGTGACACTATGTCTGGTCAAGGGTCGCCGGAAATTGACCTGTGACCTACCAACGAACTTTGAAAGTTTGCCAAAGATAAGCTACTACCCGAATTCAACTTTACAATTTGTAAGAGAATCGCTGAAAGATGTATGGCGCCATGTTTTAAGGTTGGAACGTCTCTGCTTTATTTGTGGGGTCTTCAATATTTATGTCCCATTTTTTTTAAGAGGGTGATTTTCTAGTTTGCAATCCCGTGGTGAAATTCATTGTCCGTTGGGGCAATATTTTAAGTCACAAGCTTTTGCATTGTGTTTTTGGACGCACAAAAATAAGACAAAAAGTGCTGACGTAATTGAAATAGCGGAACCAATAAGTGTTTTGCTGAACGCATAATATATATTTTTCATTTTTTACTAACATCTTAACAATTGCTTAACAAGATAATCACTATTTTTTGTTTTGTTTTTGTTATCATATGAAATGCTGCAACCGTGAAAATTGCTTCGAGGCCACTCAACTCGAGTAATTGTAAAATTATTTATTTGATTTTGAAAGATGAGAAAGAAAATCTTAGATAGCGGTGTATTAAGGTGTTCTTAAATTGTTTGTTGCAGGTTTGAGGTTGCTCTTTTGTGATCGGCATAAGTTTTTATAAATACTTTATAAAGTACTTATTAAAACCACAAAAATTTGACGTGACAGCAAACAAGTACCTTATGCTCTAAAATCCACTTAAAATACACCAATAAATGATTTAAACAGTTTTAATATTTTTTTAAAACTAGAAAAAGTGCAAGGAATATTTCTTTTATTCAATTGTTTTGCAGCGAAGTGATATCTATGACTGACCAATGCTGCACATTTCTTTCAAAACTGTTTCCGAAACTTAGATACCTTTTACGCTTAGATGATTTGAAAGCTGCTACTGCCAGAAACAAGACCAAAGAAACTTTCAAGAAACTTCAAAGCAGAAAACTTTCGATGGCAAAGGACACCAGAGTGATTAAAGTCAACTTTTATGAAAATTTTCAGAAACAATGAGATATTTCCACAAAGGCCACGATGGGAAATGTATATTCGAGCGTTGATCAAACAACAGAATTGACGCTGTTTTTTCCTGGTTGTTAGTAACAACAGTGAAATCATCTTATCAAAGTTTATGTGTCAAAAGTTTTGTGAGCAAGAAACTTTGTGTTTTGCTTGCTATACAAGACTAATTATCATCTTGTACGAGACCCAGTGGCGTGCAGGCCATGGAAATATACACATAGAATTTAAAGTTATTCCTTCAATACTCATGGTGACTGTACACTCCTGCCGCAAGGCTCCTTTGCACCAAAGGTGCATGTATTAGTAAGATTTGAAAGCTCACACTTTGCACCCGGAGGGCTTATACCGATGATTTGGCGATTAATTGATTTTTGGACTTAATGCACGAAGCTCTTAAATGTTTGAAATGCAATCCAATATTTTCACTTCGGGCGCTAATTGTGTTTTAAAAACGTGAACCTAATAAACACCTTCTGTGCAAAAGCCGGCTGGCGGCCTTAGCTTGAACTATGAATATTTGCAAGGAAAATATTCAAATTCGATGGTCTTAATTTGCCCATCGGGCGCAAAGTCTGTGGTTTTGAAACGTAATATTTTTGCTTCCGCAGTAGCAAACTCACAGCACGCCACTGGCGAGACCGACTACTCCTAAAGCCGGATTTGAACTCGTTTCGACGTGTTTATTAAAGATTTAACACATAGAATGATCTAAGAAATCTATCACTCAAGTTATCTGTAAACAGTCTATTTATTTTAGTAAATTTAGCACATTTTGTTTTATAGGTAGAAGCAACAAATTATTTTCCCTCTTTTGTCTTAAATATCTTTTCCATTGGTACTGGGAGAGATAGTCATTTACATTTATTATTTTGCAGTTTCAATAATCTTTTAGACCTAGACGTGTAGATTTAAAGCGAAGTTCGTCCCTATTTTAAAAAAATTGTTCTTGTTTCATGAAAACTGTAAAAAAAAATCGTTTTTAGGATAAATCACTGACAAAGAAACTGATCAGCATCAAAAGACTTATAAAAAATTTCTTAAAATCTAAAAAAATATATTCTATTCGTATATCACATTTGCCATTAAAAAAATTAAAAAAGTTTTTAAACATAAAGTTTAGCAAACAAGAAGTTCAAAGGAAAGTTAAACTTCCTTTAACTAAACACTCGATCACCCCAACGCGCAATTAACTCACTTGACACAAAACATCGACCATATTTTACCCACTGCTTTTCAACTTTTGACACACGACAAGATTGTTACAGCAACAAAGCAATGATCTCGTTAACATTACTGACTTCCAGCTGACAGTTCAATCAGCCGGCCCCGTCAAATGCCCCGTCAAATGCCCCGTCAAATTCCCCGTCAAATGCCCCGTCAATTTTGAGCTAGCTCCTGTCGGAAGTTCGTCCGACCTCGGTTGCAAACGAGAAGCTAATTTCGAAAATCAACAACGAGCGCGTTGCCAACTTGATTTGAAATGTGGTTCGTGCATTTACCGCCAGTGAAGCTGTGTGGAAATTAGAGCAGACGTTATGAATTTGAATAACTCAATGGTATCTGGTTTGAATTGAGTGTTTATAACTATAAGAAATTCGTTGAGTTTATGCTTTGGACTTGCTTGTTTACCTGGTAGCAATAATCAACTATTTACTATGAATTAACAGAGAAACATTATTTATTACCTTCATAAACATAGCAGAGAGAGAAGCTCTACTAAAGTTCACTAACCATACTCAAAAGTTGATTAGTACTAGATTCACAATTCTATGCATTTAAATGCATTTAATTTAATTGAATAGAAACTTAGGTTAAATGAAAGATCGGTTCGCAAGTTGTGGTTATTTTTACGAAGTGCGGGTAAAAACGTTTTGTTTCTTCATGAAGTAGCAAATAATGCCTTATTAATTGATGACACGTTCAAATTGTGGATGATTTTTATGATAAGACGGGTAAAACGAAGTTATAATGACACGACAAATGAAAATAAAAAAATTACTTAAAATTATTTACAGTGCAATTCAGTGATGTAAATAAAAAAAGTGAAAGTCGCACTTGTTATTATATATTTAGCCTAATTTATCCACAATCTTTATTTATTGAAAACAAGCGGTTCTCAGTTTCATTTCTGAAGCAACATCAAGATATTGAATACAGGAATATGGAAAGAAATTCGTATTGTAAAAAAAAATAGTTGCTGTGGAATGGAAATTTTCATCCATTCTTGTCAAAGAGTCATAAACGCGCTACGATTAATTTGATTTGTGGGTAAAATCAAAGCTGAATTCTAAAACATGTAAGACGTACTTTCAGCTCTTTCTTTCTTGTTTCCTTTCGCCGTCGCCCATGCGTCCTTGTTATCGGTTAAATAATTTAAAACTAGAATCGCTGTTTGTTCACGGCTCCCTCGACACGAAACCTAAGACAATGTTACCAACTTATTTACATAACAATCTTGAGCCAGCCGCGAAAGGGAATTGTTACATGCTGAGCTTTCCTGAAAGACCACCGGCTGCAGTCGTGGAGGGTAAATATATATATGTTTTGTAATACTGCGAATAATACTCAGACTAAGTATTTTTGTTATTTTTTATACCATTATTTTTCAGTGAGCTCATCTCCAGAAAGTATTATTGAGTTTGGAAGATTTCTTAGATGTATTCCGGTCTGATGATTGAAAATAATTGACTCTTGTCTGGTTTTATAGGTGGTCTCTTAGATTTTTCACTTTTTTTTAAGCTCTTAAAAGTTCAAGAACTACAACAGCAAAGAGCAAAAAAAAAACTTGTACGTTAATTGAACCATTGACCTCGCGAATTGACCTGCAAGATTTATTTCATTTTTTAGTTTGTTAAAACTCCAAACACCCACAAAAAATCGTATCTAGTAATAAATTGATAGTAATTTATGTAACTACATTCGCCGTAATATCCTTAAAGTAGTCAGTGAAGCAAAAAAATATATTAAAACCCTATCTGTTGTTATGACCCAAAAAAATCATTTAATCGTTAACGGGATAGATTTTGATATAGGTTCCATCTGCAATCATTGAAATAGCTTTTTTAATAACTAATATAAGTCGGGACATAGTGTTTCTAATAAAAACAGGTTTTAAAATTACTCACAAAATATTAAAGTCTATTTCTAAAGCATCGATTGTATCGATTTAAATTTACTGTCAGAAGAATAAAATTAAAATATCAAAATTTTCAATAATTAATAATACTTATTTATAATACAATAATACTTTTATTGCATCACTCGTGTTTCTCTGTGATACCACCCGCAGAACACACTACCCGGCACCTCCACCTGGGCTTTGAAAGGATGCTAATTTCTACAACAGTGAATTTAAATATAAAAAAACATATATCCTACAAAGTTTATGTAACTTGTGTCGATGTCATATTTTTATGGCATGCCATTGGTAGGGATTTTTTTTCTCGCTGTATACAAGTAAACACATGGTTGGGAGTTTACAGCAAGAATAATTATATGACGTCTTGGTAAAATTCTTGTTCGAGAAAGTCCGCGTACTGGATTATCAAGATAAATTACGCGAATATTTTCTTCCTGGTAGAGTTCATTAAATTAAAACAATTATGGCTGACTACAGTTTCTTCGGATTTTTTCCCCTCTGATTATGTATTAAAAAAAAAACATATTTCACGAAATTAGTGAATTTTCTGACTTTTATGACGTCATAAGCGAAAAGGCAAGGATTTTTTTGCTACCTTGGCACGTTTAATGCGAGACAGATAAAGCTGCAAAGGCCAAGTAAATACCAGCACGTGGGAGTGAGATGGCAAGATAGGTTTAATAATGCGCGCAAGTGAGAGTGTGCTAGGGTGATAAGGCCAAGAGAGAGAAGTAATGAAGTAATAAACGAAGGGAGAACAGATGTAAAAAAGCTCATGGACTGCCATGTAATAGAAAGAGATAAAACAAAAGGGCTTGGAACGAAAGAATAAAAAAGAAGATGAAAAACATAAAACAAACAAGATAATAATGAGCCTAATAAAAGAGACGAGATAGAGGAGGTGGAATTGGACGTTTGCACGTTGGCTAAAATGACAGAGCATAAAGTTTTATTCTTAGAGATTGGGGAGTTGGCGCTTCTGCAGTAAAGCGTTGTGTTATTGGGTTGGCACAAGTGTATTGGCTTGTGACTTCGCAGGGAATGAAAGTGGCCCAATGGTTGCTTCTTTATTTTATTTCGCATGAAATATCAAAAAACAAATAATCTGCTACATAACTTGATGAAAATGTTAACGGTATTGATTCTTTGAAGCAGAAACTATTTGCTTTTGTCCGTAGGCTGGGAGCTGAATTCGAAGTACCGATGGCATTTATTTAATATCTAATTTGTAAATATCTTATAATAAAACAAAAGTTAGCTTTTGAGGATCTAGTTCAATTAATTTTAAGTTGCAATAATTGGTTTTGGGCAAGTTGGTCTGTTTCAATTACCGGCTACTCATTTTCGTCGTACTTAAAAAAGCTTTTTCTAATTATGTCGTATTTCTAGGTATGCGTTAAAACATTTTGCCACAACATTTGTTAAACTGCGAGTTATTTAGCATAGAATTCAACATTTCTGGCTCGCAGTCATACTCAAAAAGCAAAACATTGCAATTAATTGGTTAAAACAATGTTGGTGTGATTTCATATTGATACGTCAGCAATGGCATGTAATACAAATTTAAAACATGATCTGGTACGAAATACATTTTACGTGTGCATTTCAGCATCTGACCAGAATCACCGAAATGTGCAACAAACTTTCATCTGACTACAAAATGGGCTCTGAGACCAAGTAGCATCGTCGTCGCTTGTAAGCCCACCTGGCGAGGTTAGATACTTCGTGGGCCTGAATAGATGGTACTTAGTACAGGACCTGGTCGGCCTTCGGAAGGTTCCAAGAATGAAAACGTTAAAAACATAACCAAGATTGAACTTTACTGTTGTTCTGCTGTGAGCTGCAATGTGATTTTTACATCGATGTATTTTTAATCAGCAAATAGTTTTTAAGAATTGAAGTCTTTTTTTCGCAAAGCTTGTGCTTAACGGCAGCATAAATTTAATTATAAAAAACAAGAAATATAATCAACAACAACAACATAACAACAAGAAAACATAATCACAATCATCCCAAAGCAAAAAATATAAAACAAATGTAGTGAAATATAGGTATATTTTTATGATGATGATAACTCTTTATTTTAAATTAATTGCCTTCAATCCATTTTAGTAATTTTGCCTTTAAATTTGAAAACTCATTTAGCTTTCGGAGATCTCTTGGAATCAATTAGTTATTCAGCACTCTCATACTCTAGACAATGAAATCAGTTTGCAAACATAGAAAATATTGTTTTATATAGTTATGATAGTTGGTTTATAATACGCCAATCCCCTTAATTACACTTAAAAATGTGTTCTAGCTTTGCAGACATCTTTAAAGAATGCGTCGCGCTATCATTTGACAGTATTCCACGCGGCAAAATAACGTAGCTCATTAAAACTAAGCATGACGAACGGTAGTCGTAACGGTTTAACCGGACGACATATTGTACTAGTTCTTAATTTGTCCTGAAAGTAAACTGCTCACCTGCCTGCCCAGGCAGTATTACCTAACACCTAACGCAGAGTCGCTTCCCTTCTGAAATCACCTTCCCTCCTATATAGGACACTGTACCCAGACCCAGTAAGGGAACACGCTCGCTAAGTGTAATCTATGTACGGTACTAACATGATTATCTTAGCTACTTTTAGATGGCCGCCTTTACTGGGTAACAAAACTAAACTGCCACCTAGCGCATTCTAATTTGCCCGTGTGGACGACGAACGATCTTGGAAAACGGCTGGTATTAGATGCATACATTTTGTGCCGTTCTGAAGGGTAGAGAAATAGTAATATTATTCTGATCTTTATACCATTTATAATGCTTCAAAATGCATGCAAGGGCAGATCAAAAAACTATTTGATTTTTTAGTTGAAAAAAGTTTAAATTACGAAAGCTCGCAATATTTGATTTTTACTTTATTATAAATCTAGCAAGCAACGCTCTATATTTCTGCAGTTAAACATGAAAATTCATTTGTTTAAATCTTTTAAGTAGCGTATAATTTAAAAAAAACAGTTCACGTTGTGTAGCTTCTTATACATATCAACAATAACAATTAATCTGAAACACTCAGTATCAGATTTGTTATAGAATTTGCTCATTTTAAGGCTTCCAGGTCTCTTCCGCTATTCAAAGGCATTCAAAGTATATTTATATATACTATATTTCATATTATATTTAGTATATAATCATACAAATAGAAGATTATTTTAATCAAGACACAGAATAAAATGTAAGATTTTGACTTTGTATGTAAAGAAATGTTGAACCAAGGTTCTTATTTGGTCTCTTTTTATTAATTTAATAAAAAAAAATCACTTCGTGGATCAGTCAGATTGGTTTAATGTTTAATAATTCCACAGAGTCAAGTTTTTGGTGGCCTCTCGCATTGAATGGACACTATCATAAGATGACGTAACGCTTGTGAAACAAATTGGGATAATATTGCCCGGCTTAGGTACGTTAATAGGATAAAGCCAATTAGTGTCAATGAAATTAAATAATATCTGTGGCGGCCTGGTACAAAGGTAAGGTAAAAGCTGATTGCTACCTGGATTTTATTTATGGATATAACAAATATTAGCTATTTTTTTTTTTATATTTGATGCTGTTTAAAGATATAAATGTTTTACTACGTTTGCCATTTTAACAGGTGAACACGATAATCATGGGTGCGAGAGCAGGCACTTAACTGTGTTGAGTGCGCCGGTAAGCGCATATGCCCGCCAACATGGCTGGAGCTCTGAGACGAGTTTAGTGAAGGAAAAATATCACTTATATTTTATAGCTTCTTGCATTGTTGATGAAATATTCATACTGTGAAGTTTCTTCTAAGTGTGCTCCTTTCCTCCAAAAAATACTTGTTTTAAGACTTTTTGTATGCTGATATTATATAAGAAATTTACTTGACTGCCATTTTAGCGAAATTAATTATTTCACCAAGTTATATACACATGTTTATTTCATATTTTAGTTATTTTAAACACGTATTGCTCATGAGGTCATTTTTACAATAAAACTTTGCAATGAGTTCTAAAAGACTTACTGGAAAATTTTAAAACCCTTGGCCTACACCCTGGTTTTTTTTTAAATGAAACAGATTAAAATATCGTAGATATATAAATAAAGAAATTTAGAAAATCAGTGTTTGACATGGTATTTCTACCACTTGTCTTTGAAGTGTGTTTCTACTCTAGTTTATTTTCAATCTTCTCTTTTTCGGTTTCCTAAATACCACCCGCAAAGCACACCAAAATCACGGCACCTCCACCATCTCGAAACCACGCCAGCATTAACAAACAGACAAAATCGAAACAAACTCAACAATCATGTTAGCAAATTACATAAGATAATATACATCAAATGCATAACATTATGTAATTAGCCTGATTCAAACGTAAGCTACCAAAGTTAACATTTGCATGTGAAATGTCCACATCCAAGAACAATGTAAATTGTAGAGCCTGTACTGAAAAGAAAACCGCTTGCAAAATATGAGCATGTGCCCAGTGTAAAACGCGCGCACTTTGCGTACACAGAATCGTCAAGTGAAACGCATTAGAGCCGGACCGTATGTGACGCTTTCCGTGACGCAGGATGTTGTCCTGGAAAAGCGCTTTCGACGCAAATTACTAAGAGTGGGGAGGGAGGATAGGATGGGGGGGGGGGAGAAGCGTTTAATGGGACACTCTAGCTACGTTTGCTCTGCAGCCATCTTAATTGCACAAAGAGAATGGGAAAAAAATATATATCCTGTAACAATCTGGAATAAATTTAAATGTAACGATGTCCTTGTCTCCTGTTGCTGTTTTATAGGATCTTATGGGATGTTAACAAGATTAGTTCAGGTTGTTGCTTTTAACGACAAGTCTGGTGTAATTAAAACATTAGACTAATTATCTTTTATGGATGCTTCTTTGGTGTTATATTTAAAACACGGCTTGGTTCACATTGGAGAGATATTGGTTCTCTTTCCGGTATTCTGATATTATCGAGGTTAAGCAACAATTTCTGGTAAGGAATGGGATAAGTGAGATCTATCTACAATATGTCCAGTTCTGCTAGTCGATTTTTTCCATCTGGCTAAGGAACGTCTTTCCACTTTTACATCGTCACTAATAGACCTTTACCGAAAGGCGTTATAAGACCTGTATGATTATAAGGTTTACTTTTATAGAGGTCTCATTTTTTTATTATTATACCAATGTTATCGCATTCTCTGAAAGTAAACAAATTAATTAATCAAACATGCGCCTAACAAAATAGTCTTCAAGCCACAAAACATACAATTTCAAACCTAATTATCTTCTGAACAAAAATGCAGCAAGCTGCTCCACAAACTCGAGTGACAGCCCTTAAGTGACGAACAAATGAAAAAAATAACACCTACTTCAGAATGTTAACACGACCGAGATCAAACTCCCAGAGACCTTTCACACTTTTTTTCATCGCACAAAATCCCACATACTGGCATCACACCGCCATCTGTTACGTCATCAAAATCTCTTCTACTAACCATCAGAGTTAATTGAAAAAACACACACACACGCACACACAACCTCACATACAGAGCGAGAGTAGCAATAATGCCCATCACGATAAAACGACAGAATCACTTTTGGGAAGGACAGAGGGGTAGAGAAATAGCAGTGGCGTAATAGCAGTAGTTCATGGAAGCAAGGGAAGCAAAGCTTCCTTAGAAAACGAGTGACGTTGGACGCTTTTACGCCGAAGGTGCATATTATATTAAGTTTTTGACAGCACCTTCTTTGCGCTTCTGATAAACATTGCATTTCAAATTACTTCGTGCAATACTCATTTTGGAAACCCACCAGTCGCCTTTGCACCGAAGGTGCATATAGAAAGCTTTTAAAGCAAACACTTTGCACCCGCAGGGGAGCATAAGTTGTTGTGATGTTATTGATTTTGAGCGGAGATTAAAATTTTTAAAATGTTTTAAATTTGCGCCCTTTGGGAGAGACGTTTGCGATTTCAAATCTTACTAATATACATCTTCGTTGAAAATGCGCCTGGCGGGGCGGCTCTAGTTTGCACCATGAATACTGAGAATACTGACTTTCTATGCACCCTTCGGGCGCAAAGAGTGTGGTTTCAAAACTTTATAATGCTGCTCCCCCAGCAGAAACCCCACCGCACGCCACTAAAAAAGCGGCTATATTGGCCCCACTGAAATCGGCCGATCCAGCCGCTCTAGGCTACGTTATCATTTACGGCTCGAACACATTGCGAAACTGGGTAAGCTTATCATGGCATGCAGTATTGCCTGGTCGACTGTGAAGCCTGCTGTTGCGATCACTGCCCGGATGTTGCTGATAGTAAAGACTACACAGTTAACTTAAGAAGATTTGTGAAGTATTTCAGAAAAGGGGTTTTTAATTATATTTGCTAAGCATTGGGATGAATTATATCGATGAAATTCTATATTTTTAGCCACAAATTTTTTGCTCAGTTACTATTTGTGTTTCCTTGGAAACTGTGTCGAAATCTGAGTTGAATTTTGCCCGCTAGAGAGTGAGCACTCACTCATGATCACAAAAAAATATAAAATTAAAGCTACCCAATTTTTTTTCAAGGTTTATCATCCTTTGAGTTTTCTTCGCAAAACTCCGCAAGCTTTGTTTTCTTTTTACATTTATAAAAAAGCATTACATTTTAAAATGAAGTAATACTTAAGATGTCCTCGATTCTCTTAAAAGCATAAT
>LVVV01432090.1:0-13001 GCA_001676325.1 Amphinemura sulcicollis
GAGGGGGACTCGGGCTTGGAGAACAAGCCACACTTTACTTTCAGTAATAACTGCGGGAAATGTGGCTCAGGACCGTATGGTGTGAGCAAGTCGCGTCGTCTCCTGCTCTGATGGTGAAAGGGTTGCTGGTTGCTGTATATATGTAACAAGAAGGGCGGCAGATTCAGACCACGCCAGATCATTTTGTTCATTAGGGGTTTATTGTTGCGCTTCAACTGCGGTGGGCGGCTGGGTGCAAAGGGAAACATCTCGCCGGATGTATGTTCGATAAGTCACGTGCTGCGACTGAAGGCGCCACGGAAATGTGCGGCATGCGAAGAATTTTGTCATATTACTATTCGGCAAGATGTCGAACATAGTGCGTGGCATGTCTGTCCATCGCTAATGAAACTTATTTTTAATCAATAAGTTTCACCTTAGACAGATTCAATAGCTGTTGATCAAAAATGGTACAAGATTATCTATACGAAATGTCTCTGAAATAAAAATTTCAAATGAAATAATTTTCAGGGAACGCAATTAATAAAATGACGTTCAATTTGTCGCCAATCTACAGTGAAATGTACATCTGCCTGTGGCATCGGCAACGCAAAGCCTTGCTTTATGAAACGTTCGTCTGTAAATTCACCACAAATGACAATAAAAAATACATGCATTTCAATCCCTGTGTATATACAAACCATTTACACAGTAAATACGCCAGTGGCCATGGGCACAACCAAAGCTGCGGCGTAATTTTCACATTGTATTTGACAATGATCTAGTATATCAGTGGCGTACACATGCCCCCCCCCCCTGCCCACTCCTCTTCCCCATTGTAACGGTCGGCTGTTTGAGTTAGCATTGAGTTATCAATGTAAACCTCGATTGTAGAGTGTGTACCGTTCAAATTCGAGTGCGTTCAGCTCAAGAGCTGTGAAATGAATCTATTCAGGAGTGACGATCGAGTACAATACCTGTGCCAAGTGCCCGGGTTGATGTGCCAATTACGATTGTTACAAGCGTGGTTGTCATTGGTGGGTGTACGTCATCGACACATGCTGAGCGATCTGTCACGACACGCTGCTGGCTGGAACGGTGCGAAAACATTTTTCAATGGCTGAAGTGGTTGTATTATGATGCTATATTTGTCTCGAGCAATGTCAGCTCTGTGAGTTTAGTAGGAGTAAAGAGGATCATTGAGTCTGAAGCCACTGGTTTTTTTGAACTGAAAGAGAGCGTAGTCTCTTTTCTTGTATCATATCTTTAACAAGCTTCCGATTTAAAGTAGGTTTCCAATATATTTATAAAAGTTTCGTTTTGCTTTTCTTTAAATACTTTCATAAATGGTTTGCGTGGTGACAACAGACTCGGTTCTTGGAGACATTTTTCAAAATCCGAATTCACACCGTCACACTTTCCAAAAAACCTTCACAAAAGTATTTCTGTTTGGCGAAATCGGCACCAATTCTGTTTTAAATTCGTCGCGTCCTCGAACAGGATCTAATTCCCATGACAAGTCACAGTCGATACAGTCGCCGCGGCAAACTGCGAATTTGCCCGCGAAACTTTTTGATTACAGGAAGTAGCGGCTCATGGTCGATTTGTCCTGGCGCTAATGACTGGCCGTCCAGGCCTCTAGCACCCACACACACACAGGCACACAGGCACACACTGGCAGACAGGCCACTGCGCTGCTCACGGGGACGCGCCATTGTCCGCTCTGCGGTTAATCATTGTCAAAAACAATTAAACCTTCCTTTGTGCACACTGTTAGGTTAATGTTTACACGGCGTTCAGTACGCATTTACTTAATTGCGCACTGGCCGCGTCACAATGTTTTGTACTTTAACAAAATGGTTATATTCTACTAGTTTTAAAAATGTTGAGTATGAAATGTCACTCGAAATGACGATAATAATGGAGTGCCATGAATTTTCAATTCAACTGCAAACGAGTCGAAATATCTGTGCCGTTCAAATGTAACGGAACTCGCACGTGGGGCCTATCACGTATTTTTTGACGATTTGAAAAGCTCGCGCTTTGTTTTAGCTTTTACGACCTGCCGCGTTAAGATCTGCCCCCGCGCGCGTTAACATTAGGAACGCCTGGCGAAGTGTCGACGAATTTTGCACAAAGGATTTTCAAGTTTTAACTCAAGTTTATGCACTCGACGTGCAAGAAATGTAAGCATGCAATTATTTTATTTCAACGAAGCTGCGAACACGTAGTTCGAGAGTTAGTATTGTGTGTTTTATCATTGCGCCGACTATTACCGTTATGGTGGTGTAAAAGTCACCCGACTGGCGTTGTTACATGCCGCTTAACCTGCTGCTGCGCGGGGGGTGCTGCGCAGTAGCCAATGGCGCCTCGTAACGGGGCGATTTTTCGTTAAAAAGGATCATGGATATCTTAATTTCTAAAGTGAGCAAATGTTTAGCAAAATAGCAAAAATAATAGCAAAATGTTGTAGGTACTCCCTTGTGTAAAGAAGCTGTATTTTTTAGTGGCATTGTGACCGTTACTTGTCCCATAACAGTTGCCAAGTAAGCACTTGGAAAATCTTGACTCTCCTCGTTTTTATCACTCATAATTGCAATTAAGCTGCATAAACAAATAAAATAAGTTTCGCACAATCCCAAAGACTCAAACTTCACAAAAGATAAAGTTAAGCAAAGAGCTGTTTCACTTGGCGGCACGATTTTTTCTCGCTCTCAAGAAAGATAAACAAAACTCTGTTAAGATTACTGTTTAAAATGTGGCTTTTTACAACTTTGTAAGAACATTACACCTAGTTATCAAATCGTTTGAAGATGAACTCCTTTTAAATAATGTTTCTGCGGAAATGAGACTCTTTGTGCTGCGTCTAATGACGGAAAACTTGCAAAGAGATCTGAACGCGTGATTCTACTCGTTGGCTTTCCGACGTGCAGGCCTTCAGAGTTTGAGCCGACGATGAATTTTATTATCCCTGGCTTCTCATCATCGTCTCCGCTACCTCCATCATCCCTTTTTCTTTCCTCTCTGTTCTCATTCAAAATAGAAGCAGCCATGACTGATTTAGCGGATTCAACGACCCTGTTTGCGTTCGTAATTAAACAGGCCCAAAATTAAAAGAAAACAAGGCAAAGTGCTTTCTTTTAAAAATAATTGCGTGTCGTTTTCTAAAGCGAAAATCGTGAAATCTGAGCAAAACGCCTGCGCAAAATGATGTGTGCTTGATAGGGATTTATATCCCAGGGTCTAATTGCTCCCTACTTAAGCCTCGAGTAGAGACTTTATTGCAGTATTTCCAAACCTTTGATGCTTGAAAATTGACATGAAAGAATACCATTTACTATCAACCGAGTTTCCAAAAGACCTTTCAAAATATGGTATTTAATTTGCAAGTGCTATTTGAGTAGGTATGGCTCTATTGAAATATCTTATTAAGATTTAAGGTAATTATATAAAAGGAAGGTAGCGCGTTGATATTTTGCGGTCAATGAAGAAGCCATATGAGATAAAGTTGCTAGGACTCTCTAAATAATTTAATTCACGCAGTTTCATCCAAAGCTATGTCGTTACTCATCGAGAGCATCGCTTTGAGACGAGGGGTGCAGCGCTAAACTGTGCGTTCGACAATCGTCGTACACATCGCACTCCCGGGAACTGGCTTCTACTGTTCACCGAGCGAAAAAACACAACCCATGGCCCCATGCAGCCAGCGGAAATTAAACGAGAGGAAAGCTAATGAATTAATATTAATATTCACCGAAGTGCGCTCCGTGTTTAGCGTGAATCCGAACAAACCCGTCTCGTGCTAGGTGCGTGCAACAAAGAAATTGTTTTTGTGCTCCTCAGCGTCTCCGGTTCTTGTTCGCTCGCGCTCTTTGAGTGACGTCAAAGATATTGGTGTAAAAGGGGTGATGGGTTTTTGGGAACGCTTATACCCCCTCTAAACAGCAAAAAGTTAAGGCAGCCGAGAGCGCAGCGGTGGATTTTGAATGAAATCTCTACCACGCGCTAGCGTTAATGCTAGTAAAGCGGAAATGTGGAAAAACTCAAACTTCCGGCGTTCGTTTTCAATTTGTGGAAACGTATGAAAAATTAACTTTTTCCTATGTTTATCTTTTATACACCACTTGGCCGCAATATCGTAAACAAAACATAGGCGCGGCTGGATTTTCCGCACAGCGGTTTTCGCTAAACAAAAGCGTGTAGCTCTCGACATACGCATTGTTGAATGGGGCGAGCCGAGCCGAACTCAACACCTTGCCGGTAGCTGGCTCACCGTCTCCAGCAACCCCTCGGTCGCCAATTACTACTCCACCCCATGCAGGTGAACCATTGTTCCCTGCAAGTGAAATACATTTCCCGCTATACGAGATTAATTCCATTATTACTCTCGCTCCTGTTTGACTTGAGGTTTCTGCTTGGTTCGAGTGAAACTCGCCTTGGATAAAGATATTGCCACTGTATCAAGATGGTACAAGCCACAAACTGAACTTTCTCCCCAAGAAGTTTCTTAATAAATCTATTTTTAATCATAAAATATTAATCGTGGAAGAAACCGTCCTGGAGTAGCACATAAATCATAATTGGGGGGCCAACTCTAAAGTTTCCGTTGTTATCGTGGATACCAAAACACATAACAAATATGCTCCTCGTCTGTGCGCAAGGCATTTGTATTTTAAGTGGGCATTTCCCGGGGATTTGCGGCAAATGCAATAAATTTTATTGGCGATTGGTTTGATTTGAGTTTCCAACCTAAAAATAGAAATCTCACTGACATTAAACACAAACTTGGATTAATTCTTCTGAAATTTCGCACCGGGCAACCGATTTATGCGCTCGTGGGTACAAACTATAAATTCCAGTGACAGAAACTTTTTTATTCGTAATTTAACCACTTTGTTTAATGCCACAATGTTGGTTTACTACTGCGTGTATTTTTTAAATTAAAAAGTGCGTTGACTCTCTGTTCGCCAGTACGCACAAGTCAAACACTTTAATTTTTCTCCGCGCCGCGTGACCTTTTCGCATTTCTCTCTCCACTTTGCAAACATTTTCTCACTTGCCTCGAGGTTAACTTAGCTTTATTTCATCTCTTTGACAACTCAAACAACCCAGGTTAATCAATGCTAGCTCAGCGAAATTAAAATAATCTCCGGCCCTGACAAAACCCCAGCCATAAAAACCCGTGCGGGCCGACATTGACTTAGCGTCCTTCTTAAAGGAGCTGCCGGTTATCCCTGTGGCTTGCGCGGCGGTCGCAGAAAAGTGTGCCGTTTTGCGCCTCCGCTAGTTTTCCCCCTGAGATTTATCGGCAACATTACGAGTCTTGTACACCGTAGGCCTTGCAGACAAATAGTCCTGATACGCAGATACCTCCTCTCTGCGCGTCCTGCGGCAGGACCCTCCAACTTCCAGCTCAGCTTGGCGACGCCGTGCGGATAGATTTAGTACTTATCTATTCGCCAGGAATACACAACACACTTACTAACCTCCCAAGGATTTCTAGGAGTTGACAGAATGTGAGGGTGCGGGTCGCTTGTAACTGGTTTTCGAAAACATGAATTAGCTGTTAACTTAGAGGATCCCAAAGTTCTTCTTCCACACATTTATCAAACACAACTGTGTTGCCATCTTGTATCAATTTCAGGTTCTTTTTTCAACTAGCGTTGGAAATAATCTGACTTCTAAATCACAATATCATAGATCAAAATTAATTCCTAGATGTTGTTGAAAGTGCTAAGTAACTAAAGCCTGCAATAACTTTGAAATGTTTATCCAAATTTCGACCATTTCCCACAAGCACAAGTTGAGAATAACATACAAACTTAAAACCTAGTTGAAATTATTTTTAATAACATATATTCGCAATTTCTGATCAACATATCTTTTGAGTAATTGGACATGATACGACATGACATGGGTGTTTGCGTACTATTTCAATATTTTGGGGGGCTACAATAAATTCTTCCCGTTTTGGCATTGAGAGTCCACTAAAAACGCATCTGCAAGCCGCAAAGATTAACATCTTTAATCCACATTTTCACGACTGAGCGTAAAATGTAAGTTCAACATTTTATTAGGTTGCTCCTAGATTTTGAAAGGGAGACAAAAATCAAAATTGTGTTTGACGATGCATAGCCTTTCCCGCCCTCTTTACTAAGCGGCGATCTTTGTGTAAAAGAAAATTCTTTGGAAGCGTGTGAACGGTAAGCTTCATGCTCCTCGAAACTCGTTTTGTTTTACAACAGTGAATGGTCATGAAGGTAAGATCAAAGCGAGTTTCTAACCTATGCTTGAAAAATGTAAAATAAAAATATATATATCAACTTGGTTTATCGTAACCTTCTGTCCAGCTGGCTTTGATCATCTAACTTTATGATTACCAATTCTTAGACGTTCTTGTGAAAATCTTGTAGAAAATTTAAAGATATTTTTAGATTTTCTTTCCATTTAGTGAGCAGAGAATTCGATTTCATCGACACGTACCTACCTAGTTTTAATGGAAAGCAAGTATGTATTAAACTTTAATACTATAATAAGGCTAGGTACCTAAAACATTACTTTTGAAATTATCCTCCCATACTTTGAACAAGGGCCTGCTTATGAGTTAGTTTTTAATTGAGCTAAGATATTTTCAAAGTGTTTTAACACACTTTATGTTCATGATAGGAGAAGAAAATGGTGGAAAAGTTTAACCTCATTTTCTTTTGCTTCTTGTATAATAAGTTTGAAACGGCTGGCGATAATTTCGTTCGCGTCGAAACGAAGGGGGATAGGAAAACCGATTTCTGTCCGTACCAAAAGTTTCTCGCGTTTATAACCTTCGTTCTCACCCGTGGTGCCTTCTCCAGCCCGCCCATCTCGTATGGACCCTCTTCGGAAAGAACTCTAGCGTCAATACCGAAGAAAAGTTGCGAGGATATCGTGTCGTATTGACCACATAATCACTGTGTCCATTTGGAAGAGAGCAGCAGCTATCTGAAGACCAAATGATATTCAACCCAGCTTTCCCCCAGCGAAATCTTTCAGAACGTTGTTGGACTCATCGCTAGGTTATAGATTATTTTGCTATCGATTTTCAATTACACACGAAAAATGGCAACCCGATAATATCTGAATTCCATTATTTAAGCCTTTTTAACCCCTTTAAGACTCCAGATTTCAGAAGGCACAGTAGATATAAATGGAAAATGTATAGCTATAATGTGGAAGTTCGACTGAAATTGAAAGTATTGCATAGCAATTGCCGCCGGCCGTAGTCTTCAATGAGAGATCCAACGGGAGTATAAAGAGAAGGATTTACTTTACTTTACGGTTTCCAATTTTGAAAGGCCGACGAAGTTAATCCAAAGTCCTCCTCTCAACGTTTCACATTTTGCACGAGAAGTTATATATACCTCCTTGCTTTTTGCTCGACAGCCTTCTTTTTGCTCGCGCGTGTTTCCACCATGGCTCGAACGTAACGTGCAATGCAGCGAGCAAAATCGCGCAAAGCCACCTCGTAAATATGTATAATTAGTTTCGACAAAACATTTTTGGCTTTCAACTCTAGCTTCGTTCTGAATCAACCGTTCCGCATAGTAATTGTGACTATGTACTGTTTTATTACACTTTATCACAAGAGTTTTGAGATATAAGATGTCTCAATGTTCACCTCTGAGATGCAAAAGTTTGAGATTGACACTGAAAGTTTAAAGTAAAGATGATAAATCAAAGAGTGTTGCTACTTCTTCTCACAAACTCACAAATCTTTGTGATATACAATGCAAGATATATTGTTTTGTTGACATCTCCAGCCATAGCTGTTTTATCTGTTCACAAGTACATTCTCAGATCGTAGCGCTAGACATGCCTTTCCGTCTGACATCCACCCTCATAACCTCTCAAACCCAGCTTGTTTGCTTGATAAAACCTGCGACGGAGCGACGCTAGCTAAACCGGCCCACCCATGCTCGACATGGTGGACAGAGCTTCAGGGGAAACGTCCAATTAAAAAAAAGACACCCCCTCAACACTGTTCTAATTAGATCATTACTGTGAGGTCGAGTAGTCTGCCTTGAAGCATTTCGTGCACTTATCTCGTGCTACTTTGTTAGTTACGCGACCAGCAAAGAATTATCTGCATAGTTCGACTTCAGCGGCTAGCAAGAAATGTGAGGTGTTGTCGATGAAAAATATTTAACAGAGATAATAAGAGGTATTACGCTTGTTGGGAATGTAGCCGCTTCGTACGTGTAGATGTTCTTGTGTAGAAGTAAAGGAATTAGAGCATTCTTGAATATTATTTGCTCTGATTAGCATTCCTGGTCGCGTGAAATGAAAATACCTGGTTGTTTATCATATAATACGAGTATAAAAAATATGTGTTATGATAGTTTTTGGTAGAATTCTACATTGTCAACAAAATTCTTTACATTGAAATAGGAAAGTATTACCATAAAACAAGTCAAAAATCCATCTAGTGACTTAACATGAGGTTCACGTAAAGTTCTACATTTGAAACTCCCAAGGATATCCAGCCATTGATAGGGAAATGAATTCTTAGAAAACCTGTCTTACATTCACTAAACATTTCCCTTTTCGGAAGCAGACTTCACACACTTATTCGAATCCGTTTTTCTAGCAAGAAAGGAAGAAAATTCCGTGTCCTGATTCTTAGAACTCTAAAATACTTTTCCGGGTGCCTCGCCATGTCACAGCGCGTAATTGCATTTCTCCTGACAATGCACCGCTGCTCTTTGTGGAAAATACATTCCGTGAATGCAGGTACTTCATCGTTGAATGTTTATACCGCAGGAGAAATATTTCTAATAATGAGTGAATATGCACAAGAAGTGAGCATTATGATGTAATTTGAATTCTGCAATTTTCCATATGAGAGAATGATTCACCAAGCTGTGTTGTTCTTCATTCCGTGGTTGCAGAAAATCAGTCATATCTTGAATACATATCTACGCTTTTCATAAGCTGTATTAAAGTTTTTTTTTAACAGTAGATGCTGGGAGTTTCTGAAGCATTCTCGGCTAAATCCGGAGCCGAGTCAGTCTCTACATTCCTGGCAGTCAGGTCGCACTAGATCTAATTACACACGTCTATTTAGCTCTAGGCTGGGTAATAAAATTACTTCGACACGTCTAGAGAAAGTGAATTGCGAGGGAGGGAGGGAGGGAGGAAGGGGTGGAGAGAAGAGAGGGCATTTACCCTTTCTTTTGATCAACTCGAAGCAACTGGTTCGAGGAGCCGCGAAATACAGAGTGACAAAACTCAAAAGAGGCGATGCCAGTCTAGGATGAAAGGCTGAAACTCAAGCTTCTTGTAATATCCTTTCATAATAACAAGTATTATGCTTTCGAAACTTTTGGTATCACATCCTTTTCTCTAAAAACAGCGCCGTGTGTTTTGGAAGAGCGATTTTCATCCCATAAATCAAGAATAATATTCATCGTTCCATCAAGATTTATTTTAATTCTGTAATGCGTTCAGCAATAAATTTGTCGCTGATGCATATCGCATTAATACTCTATAAGGTATGGAATGGGGATGAATAACAGGAGAGAAAGAGGAATATTTGTACTTTTTTTTAATCCTGGAACATTATACGGATGAATATTAATGCGGTACCTTCATTTAATTTATGAAAGGATGCCTCATTAGTTTTGTATTTAGATTCGTTCAAGAATCTTCATTAATTTAAACCGCAAAGTTTGCTTCTGCTGGGAAATGCTTACGCAGAAAGATCCTTACCGATTTCAGACCACATTTTGGATCCTTTCCTGACCGCACCATTCAAGCTAGAATTAAAAAAACCGAGTTTGTTGTAGACAATGAATTACATTGATTCTCAACAGGTTTCTTTTTTCGAAATTATTTTCTTCACTATCCAAAATTATCTCCCAAAGATGCACTTTTTAACCAAGTTCAGAAAAGCACACCAGGCAAACTAAATACATTTTCAAAAAATGAAGCCTGTTGGCCATAACTTTAGTTCTTTGTCTGCAACGTACTCGATTTCTAGAATTCTAACTTGAACGGTGTGGCCAGTAAACGTATCCAAAAAGTGGTCTGCCTCTTGACTTTTGTATTCCCTGAAATTCACGTCGCTGATAAGTGTAGCCAATGTATTCGTTAGTAACCCGCCTGCAGTTTGTTGACAGGATGAGATTATGGTAATTAAAATTGACACATAAGCAAAAAAGTAAAAAATTGCAGGGAGATTTCCTTTCAATGGACGCCCACACAAAAACAGCACGCTCGGGCATCTTATTGAATGTGCAAAGCATGCACACTGACATTTTTACCTTGATTCGTAAAACAAATTGATCAAGTACCATGTTTTCGAAAAGTTGGCGATATCTAGAAATGCACAAATAATAGGTATCATTATTTTGTGAAATCTGTGTCCACTTTTGAAGTTTCTCGTCTAAAATCCCGAGTTTATGAAGACATTTTGTAACTGTTCGTAAAGCTCGAACTTCTCGGGAACTTCTTGGCTAAGTAAGGTCTATTATTCGCTTGTCGTGTCTCTTTTCATTTCAACGTCCGCCTCGGCCATTGTTCTTACTTTTCGAGCAAAACAGTCGTCAGCATCACTGTGTATCTATAGCTATGCGCAAAACAAATCCAGCTTATAGTGGCTCAATCTAAAGCAGATCAAAAGAGCTTATAAAAAATTCAAGTGTCGTCTGCAGTTGGAAATAAGTTGAGCATAGAAGAGCATGGACTACACAAATTTTCAGATTGTGTAGAGACGTTTTATTTTTATTTTAGATGCGCTTTTGTTGTGTTGGTGGAGGTGCCATTTCCACTTTGCTCTGCGGGCTGCATCCAGGCGTTTCGCGATAACGTCAGCAAATTCATTCATATTTCATCGATTTTCATTTCGGTCTTATGTGCATAGTAATTTCACAGCAGGTAAATTGGCAAATAATGAAACCAGTCGGCGTGCAGCAAAATGTCAAAGCACGTTATGCGCCACGAATATCGCTATTGCCTTGTATTGGACAGAGGAGTTTTTCATATGTTTCTTTCGTCGACTCGTTCCGCACCAAAGACCGTATTTAATAACGGTTGCTTTCGAGAACGAAGCTCGTTTTAGTTTCAAAACACTTGCATCGCAGAACCTTTTCGCCAACAGTTGCACATTTCCTATTTTCTTTCTGCGCCTTTTTTGAATTGTCCACCTAAAGGTCCATCATTCTAGTCAAGACATTTACCTTAAAAATAATCGAACTATTATTGTATTCTCATGCTCATTATTTACAGATATCTATTTCCTTTTAGGGCAACTCTTTTTTTTGAAAGCCATATTTGCAAATTATTAGAAATAATGAGAACGAAAATAGAATCACTGTAAATCAAGTCATCTATGCATCTTCGATAAAGACATCATTTCGTAAGTCAATAAGCCGAAAGCTTCCCATTTCCCAGCCAAGAGTGAGTCGCCGTGCGAGAGGGCTTGAAACAGGAAACAGGAACGTGCTGCTGTCTTGTCTGTGCTTCCTCGCGATGATTGAAGTAGACGAGTTATCGGGCACACAGAGCGAACGCTTTAGCGCACCCGGAGGCGGCGGAGCAGAACAGAGCCGCGTCTTGCGAAGCCGAACACGGAGAAAGAACGGGCGAAAGAATGAAAGCGATATGTGTGAATGTGACATGGTTAATTCGAGCTCGGAAAGCAGAGGTGGTAGACTGGGAGGTACTAGACTTGGAATATTGTGTTTTAATGGCTCGCAACATTCTCCTGGAAAGAGTTTCTTCATTCGCGTCGCGAAACAAACATAGATGATGATGCCCCTTGTCGTACCTCGTGAACCTAGTGGGCTTCATTACACTCTTGCCTCGGGTTTCTTAATGAGTATTTTGAACAAAGAACGTGAAATCCGACCACACTGTGCCACCAAATGTAACGTGCCTATCTGAAAATCGCGTTTTCTTTCCTTATTTGTGCACCGTAATTGTGCAACATCAAACAACACGCGGGTCTTAAATTTTTGTGGATATACCACATATTTGGGATCAATCTACCTGTTCCGCACGGGCGTTCATCATTTATGAAAAAATTCTCGATTTTATTTTTAGCGTATATCTATAGGTATATATATTTTTTCCTGGCTCGTATCACTAATAATCGTCTCATTCTCATATATGTTCTACATTCCTGGCATCATCATCACCCGCTCTCACCGGGTTCGCCTTCTATTCGACATCATCAAATTTCCGTCCTCGGAAATGAAGGGTTGCGCACCAAGCGACGCCGACGCCGACGCCGTCGCCGCATACCTGCACATCGCGTCGCAGGCGTCGCGGTCGCCGTAATGACTTGAGCGTCTACGTGCTTGGGCGGCAACGTGCCCCCCCCCACCCCCCACCCGACAACCCCCGTTCGTGCACGACTCTATCTCGCGCGCAGGGGGGTCTGCCCTCACACTCTCGGCTAAACTTCAAAATGGGCTGGTTCAAGTACCAATGGGGTGCTGGAACTGCGCAATCAACTTTGCCCCATCGCGTCATACAGTTTGGGAAAAAAACAGATTTTTCAAAAACGTGGACTTCTGATGATTGGCAAGGCTTACAAATTTTTGGAAGTGCGTTGTGCTCTGTAGTTTGCTATCGTGTAGATTAGTCTCGAACTGACTGTATTTTTTTATTTTTTTATTAATACATTGAGTATACTTATGAATTTTTGCTAATTATTTTCTCAAACAATAACAATATTGTCACAAATTGTTATATCAAAGTTCTAGTATTTGTAATAGTCACTAATGGATGCTAAATTCTATAATTTGCCAACTCCGAACACTAATTTGCGTATGCATCGTATTTGTATATAGATTAGCATTAGGACTATGATGATGCATACACATTTCGTTACGTGTGACAATCTCAATCAGACACAGCTGAAATCACAATATAATAATCACGCAGAATTACAATAACACACATCAGATGGAACGGAAGCAACGCGTGCTCATGCGGTACTCGAAAATTGCGCGCACACGCCCGTGCCCCGCACACGCCCGTGCCCC
>LVVV01432091.1:0-13009 GCA_001676325.1 Amphinemura sulcicollis
AATGGGCAATAGATTTTATTATTAAGTTTGCAACTGCACTTTCCCGTATCCCGGATTGGATGACATTTTTGGAAAGTGCAGTTGCAAACTTAATAGATAAATATCTTTTATTTGCAAATTAGGTTCAAACAATCACCAGAAATGTTCATCTGCATAAAGCAATACAGTTTATTTAATCTTGTAACAGTTATTTTCAATCTGTCCTATATAATACAATACAAATTTGATGCCATCATTGTTTAACATTTCCGCTTAGGTCTTGCCGACATTTGGATGGAAAGCACACCGTATTCGGGAAAGTTGTTGGCGGACTCGACACGCTTCACGCAATGGAGCGAATAGAAGTCGACAACAAAGATGTCCCGATTGAGGACATCATCATTGAAAAGGCACAAGTTTTTGTTGACCCATATCAAGAAGCTGACGAACAATTAGCGGCAGAACGTGTCGAAGAGGAAAAACGGCGAGTAGAGGAGGAGAAGTTGAAGAAAGAACCAAAAAGAGACATAAATGCTCCACTAAAAGTGTTTCGATCTGGAATTGGCAAATATATTGACATGGGAGAGTCCTCAAAGTATGTTACTTGGTCATTTGACGTAAGTGGTTTTTTTTTTGTTCAATTTTTAATATCAAAGTAATTTTTTTGCAGAACTGCTAAGGCTGTTGATAATTCTGAGCCAGCCCCGAAAAAGAAGAAAGCGGTGGGCTATGAATTTGGTTCATTCAGTCATTGGTGAAACTACACAACGTGGAACACTAATATAATGCTGATGTTCAAGATATTGCTGTGCAAGACATGTAATCCACGAACTAAATTTCCAATTTATTGATATTTTATTTTGCAGCCAGTGAAATAAATAGGATAATTAAATTAATTAACAATTAATGCTAAATTTATTACTTAAACTTGGTTTAGCATGGAACAGCAGAATAGGCCACAGGTCTGGTATGGTGTAGATCAGGCCTGGGCAACTCCCGGCCCGCAAGCCCTCGGTACAAAATCTTAAAAAAAGGCCGGATGAAACAAAAAGTAGTATAAATCTACTTTCAATTGGTAGATCACATGTTTTTTGTCGTTTATCATGCCTACTGTCTTCTATTTGCTGCGATGGTCCTTCCTACCCCAAGATCGCGACATTCCAGGTGAGAGGTTTAGTTTACCATTGAATCCTTCCTACTCACAATGGTATCAGGCAAAATTCGCCAGAAAATCCAGTTGTAGATGTGACTGTAACTCGTCAGCTAAACAATTTTTCCCCCAATTTTTGACTTTATCTGGCATTGGCATGTCCAAGGGCCAAGAAGGTGGGTGGGATACTATGCTAGCAGCCTGTGGGCTAAAATGTTCCCGTTGGAAATTCTTCACAAGCAACGAGTTCAAACCGATAAGAATATAAAGTGCGATTTACGTTTGGCCACTATTTGGCAATCAACGATGTTGATTTGTCAGGGGAATGCAGTGGTTGAGAAGATGTGTTCAGGTTTCAGTTAAATCTAATATTATTGTTTCAGTAGTATTGCTTTGGTATGGGGCAGTGGTGTGTGGTGGGTTTGCTACAGGGGAAGCAACATCAGTAAGTTTTGAAACCACACACCTTGCGCGTCAGCTCATATAAACATCGCGTTTCCAGTTATGCTATGAACACGTATGGTGCAAACTGGCGCTAGGTACCTCTGCACCAAAAGTGCAAGTCTGGAGCCACACTTTTATTTCATTAAATTTAAAAAATATAGTAAATTCATAAAATTTGTTTACCAAGTAATAAAATTGCACCCTCCGGGAGCAAAGTGGGTGCTTTCAAGACTTGCTAATATGAACCTTCGGTGCAAACTGGCGCCGAGCGGCTCCAGTGAGTATTCCACCATGGGTTTGTTTGTATGGAATAACTTGAAATGCAATGTGTTGGTATATGCGCTGACGAGCAAAAGGTTTTCTTTACAAACTTATTAACAAGGCGTTTCCTTGCTTCCACGGACTGCACGCCACTGGTACGCGGAGGAGGAAGGTTTTTCGGTAATTTTGCACTCGATTACCAGTTGATTTCCCCTTTTAACGATGAATGACCTGCTTTTGTATATCCAGCCCGCCCTTCCAAAGGTTGAGGCATGGTGTAGATGGTAGACTAGTTATTCCAACATAAGCATGGTGTTTCTTAGCTAGTATGTTTTCTTGCGACCCAAGTTCCGACGCAAAGACATTTTATTTTTCGACAGTTCCCATAAATGTGATTGCTGTATCACTTCTGACATACCTAAGTTGATGATACGTCAGCAATGACCGTAAAGGCAGGCAGCCGCCACTCAAATATTTATTTCTAAAACATGGTCGAATCACCTGCTCTGCGATTCGCGCCATATTTTGATTCGGTCAGATGCCTCCAGTCCCAGCTGACCTTGACATAGGAAAATGGTGGACCATTCAGCTCAGTGCTGAGCGTTGTATCCGTGTTATGTCATTGTTTAGTAATATTTTTGCGTGAAATAGGAAAAAGCGAATCCTTTGAAGACCTTGGAATTTTTTTCGCGAACCTACTATTCTGAAAATGGATGATTTGGGTGAGTACGGTACATTTCTGTCACAGATGTTTCCACTGCTTGTTCAATGCTAGGCCAACTACTTGTCACGGAAGCTACTTGTTGGCTAAACATTTTGTACAGTGTTAGCGATTTTTCGCTTTAACTTAATTTTCTGCTTTTTATCAAATGATGAATGGTATTGTAGTTAATTGGGTAATTTGACACAAGATGTGAAGGTTTGTCACGACCTTTTTTTCATGTTTACATGTACGAGCATGCGCAAAAACCGTCGGCTGTCAAAGTGCCGTTTCGAGATTTAAAACACGCGGTAGCACGTGGTCAACTACATTCAGTAGAAAAGCAGTACTTATCGCACTTACATTTTGCACCTCCTAGGATGCAGGAGAACATATATTCTAGACTTGCTTTAAATTTCAAATCGGTCGATGTTTTTCGAAAAAGTGTACAACTTTACAATAACATCCCCTCGCCAGGAGCGCGACTTTTTACGCGTTTCTACGACAACCGATTTTTAAGTACTGAAAGAGGAACGAACTATCAGAGACCGGAAGCATTTTTTAAATTTTAAAATTAGAAACGGAATGGATAATTGAACGCCTAGATATCGCTGCTTGAGAATGGGATGCAGTCCAACTTTTTGCCTGAGAAGCAGACCCCCCAATTGATTTTTCTGGCATGATTCCTCATTGCTCTTCACTCTCCAGCTACATGTTTTCAAATTTGATTGCTATTTTACAAAGCACCTTAAATTTGTTGCTTTTCCTTTATGAGCTGGCATTTCATTCACTTCAAGAGCACATGTGATAGATTTCAAAGCGTTTTATATCTAACCTTCATTGCATGTCATAATTCACATCACTCTACCTATATTTAAAATTTTTAATGCCAAGTTATCTCATCACACTTTTAATTTTAATGTACAGGTATGCCCTTAATAAGTCAAAAGCGTTGAAAGATTTGTAACCAGAGGCAATTCATTAGACTATATGAATTGTCTCACGCTTTATGGTCCTAAAATTATATTTCAAATCTGCGCGTGACTCATTTGACCTATAGCAGTCCAATCCATGTGGCGACCCCTGCTATTTGTGTCTGTATATGGAGCTATTCAGATCACCAGTGAAAGTGAATCAGTCAGGTTATGAGCTTGCCAATACTAATCCGTGATCATTGAGATTGACATCTTTTGTTAAAGGTGCCGAAACGAGTATATGAGCCTTTTCGGAGTGTTAATTAATAACACCATCGTATTGAACAATCAATCGTTGAGTGTTTTGATCGGCAATAGGTTGATCGTTTTGCCCAATAAACGCAGAACTACAACTTGAACTGCAAATTCAGCGAGCAATGTTTCACTCTTTGAGAAGGTTATCGAGTCAGTATTTGAAGGCACGTATGAAAACCATTAAAACCTCCCATAGCTAATTTTCATCGTTTAGAATATTGTGATCATACGACCAGAATAGATGTGATGTGGGCAATAGTTTTAATTGGTAAATTCCATGTACTTGTCAAGTTATCAGCTATGCAAAACCAGTCGCAATTCTTGTTTATTTATTGCGCCTAATCAGCGACAACCAATGAGATTCAGCTTAGTGCTGGAGTTAGGGTAGCTTTCCTACACGTCGACCGCTCACCCCTAATAGTTCCTGCCGGCAGTTGATAAATTAAGTTGAAGTGGCCGCCACCGCCGTCGCCGCCGCCGTCAATGCTGGCGTGTTGTGTTGAGTGTTTCACAGCACATAATAGGACGCCGTCAAACGACCAAGGAGGGATTGTATCTCTCTACTCCCACTCTCTTACCGTGCAGTCGCCGTCGTGGTCTTGCTCGTCGACAAGATCCTCACAATAGTGCTAAATCCGTCACAAACCACATGTATATAGACGCCGTCGACGGCGATACGACGCAAGCGCTGAAAAAATATAGAACTTATTTAAAAACTTCAACAAAAAAATTAAAGATTCGGAATGATTTGAAAAAAATACATCGCATTCAAAAACAGAATGTAAAGAAGTCAGACGATTCGTTTCGTTCTTTGTGAATCGTTCTTCTTCAGGGTCTAGGCAAGCGAGATCTTCAAAACCGCTCGCAGCTATTTTTGCTTTTAGTTTAGTAGCGTGCTTTATGCTAGGCGCGTGGTGTTTTAATGTGTATGAAATCTCGTGTGGCCGTTACCGTTTGATCGTTGATCATGTTTGCATTAACCGGTGGGTTTGGATCGGGATCAGGTGGGCGGTAACGCGTGTTACCTGTCAGCAGTGAGCGGTGTGTTGCGAGCAGACGGCAATAGAGGTGTTCATGTGTGTTTGATATCTTTGCGAATCAAATTTGCTTGTCTGGTGATCTATTGACCGTTGGTCGGGAGTGCTCGACGATCATGGATCGTACAATGTATGGTAAAGTCATACCGGGGAATAATTACACACCGTATCGGTGCACAAGGAAGAATGGATCTTCACCTGGATGTGAGTAGTTTGATTTCTTGTTCAAGTGGAATGTGTATTGCTCGATTTTAGTTCCGAATTACTTGACATGCTCGCTGAGTTTTGTTATTTCGGAATCTTTTAATTGGCACCATATGGGCGACACCATGTCGATTAATGTCGGAGTCTTTAGGCAAACTTACTAAAAACATTTCCCTTGCCAAAGTTTCAAGTAAATATCTAAAGCATGTTTAAATTATAAATAAATTCACACTGATGTTTTTTTGTTTTTGTTTTCCATGCCATTTTATTCGAGCAATAATATTGATAAGCAACAACTGGCGATGATAAGTAATAAATCATACAGTGAAATGTGTGAGCGATTACATAGAATGTAATCAATATTGACTGCTGGCAGATCACGTGCTATACCAAGTGACGTAGCGAGGTAATTGTGGCCCCTAATTATTTAATTGGCGCAAGTGGCAGTCATGGCATGAATTAATTTTTCTATTTGCTCGTTTATCTTTGAAGATAAAACTAGGAATCATGATAAATAAAGGTTAGACACATTCATAAAGTAACGTTCGCTACGCCATATTGAGAGATTTGAGATCTGACAGCAATCCAAGTCTGTCTTTTTCTGATTTTATTTGGCGATGAGAGCTCGTATCGATTGGCTGCGACATGACATATATTTCGGATAACCATCTTCTTAAATTTAGCAATTATTGGCACAATTGTTATGCTTGGAAGTAATTTAGAACTGAAAAGGATATAAAAGAGCACTTTGAAACCAGAAAGTGGAAACCCTATCGACAGTACCTACTATCCTCATTATTATGTTTTAAAAAGGTTTCCTACTTTGCGTTGCCCTATTCCCACGACCTTGTCAACCCCAGCCATTGACGTCCTCCAGTGTTGTGATAGGTCTAATCAGAGAACTAGGTAGGAGAGGAGACACATGGTATTCTCAGTCAGTCACGAGACACGTCAGTCAACAGAGTCGTCAGTCACCCTCATTTTGTTTTGTTCTTCTTCTCAACGTGGAGGTTCCCCCATTAGCAGCGCTCGCATGCTCCGTTCCTGAACCCTGTTATCATCATTCTTGTCCGCTACCACTTTGGCTCCAGCTTACTGCGTTCCTGCCAAGTTTCTCGTCGCAGCGCGGTAACAGTGAGAGCGCGTCTACCTTGAACACTCTTAGGTTCGATCCTGAAGGCCGGCTATGCTGGTTGTTGTTTTTCCGTGATTTCGCACAACAATTCCAGGCAAATTCTGGGATATGTCCATTGTCTACCATAAATAAGGCGCAGCGTTCTCCTAACTCCATCCCTTATTGACCAGCCCTTCCTGACAAGCCTGTACAGGCTTAGTAGGTAGTTTGTGTAGTTGCCTCTAACTTTCGAGGCCTAATGTTACTTTAGGCCACTTTAGTTCAGATAGAAAAGTGTACCAGCAGATACAGCAGCTAAAAATTATCCAACCTCCTGCACTTGGCGCAGACTTAGACACCAGCGAATTCCAGATCTAAATTTTACCAAAATGCGGTAGATTCTCTGTTATCTTCTTCAACCCCATGAGATCTAACTCGCATCCACATTGCCAACGCACTTAGTCGCATGTCAGCCGGCAAGTGCAATTACTGCAAACTGCAATTACTGCAAACTGCCATTACTGCAAACTGCAATGTATCTCTGGTGCAAGACGCATTGCGCCATCGCCTTCTTGTACCTTCTGCCGCTGAGCAGCGTTTGTCATGTTCCTTACGTCACCTCCACTCTCGCTGCCCCCAATAGGTCGTGTTTTTCTGCTGGCCTTGCCTCCGGCACCGCCGGCACGACTGCACATACCTGACAGCAGTACCTCAAAGCTCGTGTTCGCTGTTTGGGCTTTAACACGCGATTTGCGAACCCTCGCCGGCTGCTTACTCGAATATACCCAGTCAAGTTTTTCAAGTTTATGCGTCAAAAGTGATTTATAACATTGCAGGTAATCGGCTATGAACAGTGGGGTATGGATGGCGGTTTGCTCGATGGTGCTTGGTTTGGGGAAAGATATGGAAGGATTGCTGTTTTGAATATGTTTGGTTTATGAAGCACCTCTGCTCGATGTTAAGAAGGGTGGGGAGGGGGTGGGGAGGTTGTTGGTGGATTTTGCAGATTTTTGACAACATTTTTCCCAGTTGACGTTTCACGAATTTGTATTGCGAATGTTTTACGTCCATTTCTGTGGACTAACGTGATTTTTATTAATGTAGTATCAATAACATGAGATGCCATCATCTCTAAAAAGGGTTTTTGCTTCTGGCCGTTGTACACAATCAGGATTGGTAACCGGTTAACTAATGTGGGGGGAGGGGAGTAGGTAAATAGCAGAATTCCACTGGGGAGAAGAAAATATCAACCCAGTGCAACAATCTTACATAATGGGGAGTTGTCAAAACGTCCCCAACCAAGAAAATACTTTCTTGACATGTCACTTCGCGTTCACTTGTTCCTGCCTCACTGCTCTGTCCAGTGTAACGTTCAATGGGCAATTAATGGACGACAAAAAGAATAACTCCTTGAATTGCACGCATGGTGGTGTTAAGGTGCACGTGGCGAGGCAGACGCGATAATTCGCTCGCTTCATTTGCAATTTCGATCAGCAGTCGCCTCCGCCGCGTTCGCCGCGCCTGCCCTATCCGCACCGCCTGCCCTGTCCGCACCGCCTGCCCTGTCCGCACCGCCTGCCCTGTCCGCACATTAGCATGCAACGGACCGCGATGACCGAAGCTGGCGTGGAACTGAAGCGCACTTTTGACTTTAAATTGCCCTCTGCCAGCGTCGCGCGTTAATTATTGCGGGGTCTCGCTTGCTTCAATTTGCACTGCTCATTACTCGGTATCCAGTGGTGGACTTAAAGCCAGTGTACTTCATTGAAGTGACGCGGCGTTGCACAAATCACAGCGGGAATCCAAACACACGTCGATAAAACTTTGGTCCGATGACCTTGATGACCCTGATGGCCTCTGGGGCTTTGCTTTTTGGTCATTTATGACCACCTCTGCGTACCAGACTGCCTCCGAAAAGCATTTCCTTTGAAGAACTTCACATCAAAATCACATTTACATAGTCTGTGGTTGTTCAAGATGTTGTTAGAAGGAGAAAACTCTCCGAAAGAAGTTACAACGTGGTAAATCCTCAGTTCTAAATTCACCAGCACCTAATGGTGGGCCACATGATTATGATATGACTTTTTATTGTTTGACTATGGTTTTAGCACCATATTTAGATTCGTTCATTCCATTGGCCTCTTAACCGTCCATCCGAGCGCCACTGCAGTTAGTGGGCACAGGAAACGCAGGGTGCTTCGTGTAGATATAGTTGTAAATTGGCATAGATCATGTCGAAGATATCGCAGCATGTTTTCCCATCAGATGGGAGCGCAAGTAGTCGATTACAGTGGTCGTAATTGGTCAGTGGCACACACAAAGTGAACAGTGTTGGAATTGGCCTGGTTTCGATCGCCGCATCGCGGATCGCTGGAGCCTGAGAGGCCGGAGTGCACTGATCGATGCATGAGTGCATGACTAAACGTACTCGCCAGGCGCTCGTTTTAGATCGCCGGAATAACGACACACCCTCATTATGAGTCAATTTTCGTAATGGATTTGGCGATTATCTTGAACGTAGGTTGGGATAGAGGTTCCAGGGTCTGGATCCACAAAGAAGAGTCTACGCTGGCTAAGCCCGTAGAAAATTGAAGGGCCAATCTCTGATGAGTGTTTCAGTTTTTAGGGCGTGTTAAAAATGTGGTAGCAAATTAAACCTTACTCTGTGAATCCGGTCCCAGATGTGTTGGGAAGTTGGGGCTCCAGCGACGCTGACGTAGCTGTCAAGTGTCAAACCTTTGGCAATCTTTGACTACTGGTGTTTGACGACGCACTATTTTGACAACTGGCTCATAAAGGCGTCGGTGAATGAGTGAATGATGATGAGTATGACGATGAACCTAAATTAATCCAGAAGGGAGGCGGGGAAACCCGATACCGGCACCGGCACATAGCCTACTCCTGTCGAATAGCACCAAGGGTGGCTATCTTTCCCTTGTGAAAACACAGTATACGTGATACCCTGCACCAGCACGGTCACCGGGTAATAATCATCGCATAAATCTCGAAAATCTCCCGTCTGATTGATCGCTCGATCACACTTGAACTTCCGCTCTTTTGAGCGATTCGCGGCGCGCACATGGTGGCGACGTAACAAGATTAGCACGCGCAGTCTGCTCGGTAGCATGTAGAGCGCGTTAGCTGACAGCATCAGCGTCTGGGGACTTGGTCCAAGCGGCATCCGCCGATGAAGAAATGGCGCTAGCTGAAAGTTGGCAAACTCTCAGCGTCGCGTTTGTTGCTTTTGGCAACACTTTTCAAACACTAGGCGAGCATGAAGCCGCGGATTATCTTCAGTATTACATATCATTTTATTTGTGTGTCGATTTGTTAGGATAGGTTCTGTTGGTTTCCATAGCCGGCACACCCCTTAAACCATTGGATAGATAAGGGAGAAATCGGAGAAATTATCTGATGACATTAGTCTATGCCTAGCATATTGCAGTGGCGCATGGAGATTGGAGTATGGCAGCGAAATATGCCGAAATTTCCTATCGGTACTATCGGTATTTGCTAAAGAAGTCATATAAGACCTTCTTTGATCTTCAACCATCATGGCTCGGTTGCTTTTGCCAGAATCAATACACCCTAACGAGTTGATGATAGTCCGTGTCCCAAATCAATAAATCTCTTTGCAATTATGAAACAATTCGACATCGTGGAATAATTCTTGTCCTCCAGAGACTAGAATTCTCGCGGTTATGTTTTAGATTTTACCTGCTTGTTTTGGACCCGCGAAGACGCAGCAAAATTCGTGTTGCGATGGTAACGGTCATGCGTTCCAACCATGTGCCCCGAGCTATAAGTGTTATCTTTGGTGCCATGAGCTATTTCAGCCCCCGCCACCGGAAAGCAAAGAGACACCTTCCTCTCATCAGTGACTCTCATCTCGCAACGATACTTCCACAAACACACCGGCCCGATTCCATGTTTACTCTAAATTCGTCGTCGAGCTTTTTCTTATTTTACACCGGATACCGCGCTAAAAATATTTCCGCCTTTCCGGTCGCTTTGAGGAGGTTGCGGCGGTGGCTGCAATTCTCCGTGGTGCAAGCCTGTTGACATGTGCGTTGCGGTCGGTGCAGTGGCGGCCGAAGGGGCCCTAATAGTCCGAAGGGGCCCAAATAGTTGATGGGGCCCGAAACCCTCAGCTAGAAGTCTAAGAAATAGTCGCATAATATTCTCCGCAATCTCGATAACAGTCTGAGGTCGTCATAGCAATGCGCCTGCTATTTTATGTTGTGAATGAATGAGTATCTCTAATTCGCTTCCAGCTGCTTGGCATTGTTAACGCAAGGCTTACAATTTGTATAATACAGATGCAAATACAAACGATTGAGTCGTCTTCAATATTTTGAACATTTTCTTGAACTTGAACTTGAACGCTGAATTGTCAAGTCTTGGAGACGGGACTAAACCGTTTTTCGTTGTTGTGTGGGCGCATTTTACCTTTTTTTTTGCTTCTCCCCACACCTTCCAACAAGGACGTGTCCTTAATTTGACAAGAATCATAAAGGACGCTAATGAGTCCTGACATTTTCTACCCATTGTATTTTTTGAAAGCGATTTCCAACAAATTGGCCCATCGAAATTGATTGCTTCCGCCACCCAACAACTTTCCACCATCCACCCCACCGGCAACCCCACCCGCAACCCCGTTGCCGCCACTGCCATGTGGTCCGTGGGTGCAGGATGGAGTCCACATGGACATGTGACGTCATAGTACATATGAGCCAGCGATGGCCGATGGTCGTGTATAGTCGTCCTCCAGTTGTTCGGTGAACTGCACAAAGTCTCAAGCTTCGACCACTCGATCGCTTCGTGGCCAACCCACAGATCTACCGGCCGGCGCAGCGCAGTGTGCAGCGGTACGTGCATTTGGTTAGTGCAGTGCAAGTGCAGCGAGTGCAGTTTACCGGGTGTGCATTCGAGCAGTCGCGACGCGATCTGTCATCTTGGTTACATACGCGTCGTTGGCGCATGCCAGACGTCTGCAATTAGGTCTTTTCGACGCCGAGCGCGGTTCAAGTTATAATTAGAAGGGACGGGACGTCCTATCGCTTGACAAACATGAATGGTAAGTCTGTGTTTTTCACTTTCAATGAAAACTATTTTGCTCGAGGAATTTTTACGCGTCGTGTGGTCGTCTGGCGTGAATTTTGTATGGTATTTACGTCAATGGTTGGTTATTTCAATCATTTGGGCAAACAGATGTGTAAAATGTTGCTGTGGACGATATAGTGAAATTTCTGTCAAGTGCAACGCTGTCGTGGTCATGCTTTGTAGGTGTTACAGACCTAAAGAGTTTATTTAAATGCTTAAAAATGAGTGGGTGTCTTGCATGGGATATGAGGAAATAAGAAGCTTTGTAGTCAGTGTTGGTCATCATACACCTACCCACAGGAATATCTATAGCGCTATGATTGTCAAGCTGGCAAAGTAACAGATATTGCCTCCAAATCGATTGGTGACGAAAAGTGGAGCCTGGTGGGTTCTTAAATCAGTTGCAACAGCATTCCTTGTGGCCCGTTGTTGCTCGCACCGGCCTCGCCATATTAGGAACCCACTCGAAGGTATGAACGACACGAACTGGTGAACAGTGAACTGACTGCCAGTGCCTTGCAGTGTGACTGCAAGCTTGTGACCTCAGCTGCTCACAGATTCTCGGTTTTAAGAGCGTGCAGTTGAGAAAAAAATCGCATTTGTCATGTTTATTAGCGTCAACTGAAAGAAGTTTGCTTGGCTACAGTAATTTTTGTCCTGAAAATACACCGAATGATGTTATTGGTGTTTTTTACCAGTAAGGAGGTAACGTAGTTTAGTCTGGAGCCCCAGGCTAAGGTTAAGAAAAGGGTACCTCCTCTCTTCCTGTATTTATGAGCTAAATGATGAGCCTAGAATTCGCTGAGCATTTGCAAAAGTCATGGTCATTGGGCAATCGGCTTGTGGGTCGTCGGCTAGTGCAGACGGGCCCCGCCGGCAACCTATTTTATTTTGGGCCAAAAACTTTTTAGTTATTTCATGTGTGCCTTATGAGCCCAATTTTCATGGGCCAGGCGCTGATTCTGACTGCTTTGAACTGCGGTAGTAACAGCTATTTGGGGGTTGACTACGCTGGTTTCTTCTTGCCTCTGATAAATCGGAGGGAGAGGAATTTGCCGATCAAGTCGATCAAGTCAAAGGTGTCGAGTGCTAATACACTTTCAGGATTTTTACTTCGGCGAATGCCTAATTCTAGAGGCTAGGAAAGCGTCGCAATTTCCTTGGCTTTCTTGAAGCTTCGGATTCCTTCAGCGCGCTCGTAAAATACCTTAAAGGGCGTTTAAAATCGTTTTTCTTCGTTGACTAGCTCTGTGTTATATGGTTGACCCCTTCAATTAAGCTATCAATTTCTAATCCTTTTGATCGATATAATCATTACCTTTGGCTCCTCGCACCAGAATAACCGATTGCACGATGCATAAGTTCTTGTCATGTCCTGTGCTTCATCTTGATGTCATAACAATTACTATAAGCATCGCCCACCAAAGAGGTTCAAGGTGTGGTCCTTCTAAAAATTTAACTCCCAGCTAGAATCGGTCGAGAGAAGAACTCATGTGGCCTTACAAATAACGATATTGTTCTTTCTTGACATCGCACGGAGGAAGAATACGACCTATTATGCTGTGTGGGTGCAGCAAGTTTGTGGATGGGCTCACTTTTTGGAGCGAGGCGAAGGACCTCGTTCGTCTTCGTCAGTTTTCCATGCAACAAAGCTCGGAAAACTGCAAGATCTCAGTCGCAGTGGCGTAGCCAGCACGGGGGCAGGGGGCAGTCGCCCCGGGCGCTCCGGCACAAAGCGCCTTGGCGCCCCTATTTTTTCAAATCCCAAGAAAAGTGTCAGAATTTAAA
>LVVV01432092.1:0-13038 GCA_001676325.1 Amphinemura sulcicollis
TATGCACATATTTTGAGTTGTGATTTCCACTTGGGCGGTGCTAACTTAACTCACCCAACAATTTACTTCCATGATTGAACAGCACATTCCTTTCAGTTCATTTTTTTCAATAAGTCGTGGACAAAAGTTGCAACCACCGTGATTCTAGCGGCGTTACAAAGGAACCTCCCCCCGCCAACAAAAGGGAAGTAAGAAATGTGAAATACATCCGTGCACGTCATGAAGGTATTTGATTTATGTAGTACAACAGCGGCGACAGACAAAGCTGTAGAGAAGGTGAAAAGGTGAAATTTATTTTCCAGATCATAAACAAGGAACCAAAAGATGCGTTGCAGGTATTGATCTTTCTTTATGGGGCAAATTGTCAGTGCTATCTCTGCAGCAGCAAGTCGGGAAAGAGTGTTAATGGTTGACACATTAAGCTTAGTTCGCGGGAAACCCCGTGGAATGGATGCCAGGAGATTTTCATTGTTCGTGAAAAACTGTAAGGATTGGAAAGTGAAACAGAAGAAATTCGAAGAAAGAAGGTATTGTAGATAAGATGGAATAGGATTTTTGTGTACGCATGTGTATCCGTAAAAAGAGCTATCAGGAGATTGTGGAGCGCTGCGGGTTTTTGAGATGAAGGTGCCAGTCTAAGCTTTAATACGCTCGCAAACATGTAAGATCAGAATAAAAATCTTTCGAAGACTCTCGAATAAAGTCGTGATAGTAATCTTTTAGATTTATTTATTTCAATTCTAAGAAGCAACAGTAGTAAAAGGACTTTTTGTCCCACCCAAAAATCCAACTTAACGGTGGAACCGTGGAAGCGCCAGGTTTGGGTAATCACATTAAAAAATAAAAAGCCATGCAATGATATTTAGAGAATAAATACAATTCATCGCACACACGGATTAAGAAACCTTGAATTTACCTGAAGCTTTCACTGCAGATAAATGGGGTTGTGTAATTCATTTAAGCACCATGACTGCAAAAAAAAACTACACCAGCGCAAAACATACGCAGCAGCGCACATTTTTAACAAGATTTATACCCGAGCAACGCCTTTTTGTTTGTCTCCTGTGTGAAATAGACTTTTCCATTCCGTCCCGTGGGGATTCTCGCCGGGCACCTGGGCCTTTGACCACAGAGAACGTGTTTTGTGCGGCTAGGGACATGAGGGGACTTAGTATTGTGTGGGCTGTTTGCGCTGACTGCAGGAGCTGGTATCTTCAAGTCATCATAATCATGGCGGTTGGAAGATATGCATTTGACAAAGAAGTTGCACTGCCAACAGCAGCTTGGAACAAGCGAACCACTATCGACGCCATCTTGGATCCATAGTGGGTGTACTGAACGACCAAAATTAATTAAAAAGCCAAGGCCAATGCCGTTTCGGCGCCGAAAACTTTGACGCACATATCTTTTACTTGTACCGCTATAATATTGCAGCCTCAATGCCTTTCTTCCAAGACTAAGCAGCTACGGGACGGTCGAAAAGAGAACAGGAAAGTGCCGATTTGTGTTGCGTTTTAGATGAGCGAAGCGGTTCTTGAGTTAGATAAAAAGTAAACCGAATCATTACCGAAAGCATGAAATTCAATACAAATTGACATTAATTGTTCAAACAGGCACAAAATCGACACAAGATCACAAACACTCACTAGAAAGTCCCAGTTGGGTAATTACCGTATGGAAACAAAATAGTTATGGCTACTGCTTCTTCTCAGCCATGTCAATGACCTGCATCGTCGAGGGAAGCCAACAGGGCCAGACAGGAATTGATAACTGCAGGGACAGATTTCGGAATCCGATTTTGAAAGAGAGACTAATGAATTGACGCATCATGGCGGCACAAATGCCACTCTTAGCTCGTGTGCGGCTCTCTGCGCTAAGCGCGGGAAAACCTTTAGGCTCGGATCTGGGCCCTGCTGGGATTAAATTGGGACCTACAGGGATGAGAGTGGGACCGACGAATTAACACATTGGGGGCACTTTAAAGCCAGCTCACGACCAGCAAATGGGAACGTTGAGATCTCGTGCGAATACAGAAATTGTGAGCTATCCGTGGCAACGCGAAAGGGGAAGAAGACTGATTATAATAAAAGAAATTGCTCTTCATTTTGAAAGCTAAAGTTTTGAGGGGAGGGAGATGATGTCTTGTTTTAATAATTAATTAATTAAAGGCGACGTTACTTTAGAAGGAAATGTTAATTTTTCAAAGTTTGAGGTCATGTAATTATTTTGAACTGTGTTGCTAATGTTACAAAGTTTTGACTAAAATTTAATAACGGCTTAATTAATTATTCGTAGAGGTTACTATTCTCAATAATGTAATGCCTCACTTGCAGGACCTACATCTAGACATCTGTACACCCTTTTCATCGTGCACATCTAGAGAGAGAATATTTATAAACCACAAGGTGATTTTTGGGTGTAAGTCTTTTCACCTGTACCATTTAATCGTATTTCTCTTTAAGACTTTTTTTATCTATATAATCTTTATATAACTTTATAACTGTATTCAAACAGCATACTTTAACCCCTTAATAAATAATATTACAACGTTTTTTTTTTCATTTTAAGATAGAAACGTAACTTCGTATCCAGGATAGCCACATCCTGATTCCTGACGCTCCCATTGGAGCGAGTTATCCCCCTAGGACGCGTGTTCCTGGTTTAAATTGCTTGCACGCGGCAAGTGCACGACACTTTGTGCAACGAGTTGCCTGTTCAGAGAATGGAACGACAAGAAGCAAGTTTTAAAATCATCATTGATTTGTGCCCGCAAACCTCAAGGCACTTGGCAAAATTGAGCTCTAAGCTTCACCAGGAAATTTTAAATCGCTTTAGGCAAACAAAACTTGTAGAGTACAAAAATTTGATAGCAGGTGTGTACCAAAAAATTATGTCGGAAAATTTTTATAAAACCTTTGAACGTCATTGGAAAGTTTTGTTTTCTGAACTTAAACATTTTTTATGGTGTATATTCAGTTTAATGATAAAAACCATTCCGTTGGGTCACGGTATCTTGAACCCTGGGTATGTCGAGAAGAAAAACCACTCGAATCATTCCATTACTTTACTTTGTTGAACGAATATTGCCACACAGCAGGATACCTTCTGAGAGCAACCATTCGAAGACCCCGACTGCGCAAAAGAGATCCTTACAATCTCATGGGATTTCTCTTTCTACGTCTTGTTCGTCGTACGCTGCTTGAGAAGACGCAGTGATTAAGAGAAGAAATCCACGAACAAACTAGACGTAGCAACAATACGCAACCAGCATTACTAAAGCAAATCTCCGAGCAACATCTTATGGAAATTAACTAATTGAATCAGCCTTGTAAACTGGATAGCTTTAAATGCAGAACCGCTCAGTAGTACGGAGTGAATTATCGCAATTAGGTCTGATTAGGCAGTAAATATTGAGCTCTTGGAACAAGATTGGTGTAGAGAGTAAATTTGGAACACAAATATACCAGCGGTTCATCTTCTGCTTGCCAATCAACTAGAATATGTTCGCAGTGATTTAATATTTGGATAACGCAACCGTAATTAGTATTATAGCCGCACTGGCAAAGCTTTTCGATCCGATTTTGAAATTGACAACTATTTTGATCAGGAATATCATAATTTATTTAGCGCTAGGGAGGAAGACGAGCAGTCTGGCTTGAATTATGTATCAAACATGTTCATTCTGCTTATTATGCACCATAGGTTTGCGTAATATATAGTACCTACATCTTTCGTCGGTATACTATCCACTTCATGGAATATTTGTATATATGGCTTTTATATTTTCTGTCTAAGAAAATAAGAGCGAAGTCGACGGAAGAGAGAATATTTTGAAAAGATCTTGAGTAAATATTTGCTTGAAAATATATCCAGCAAGACTAAGCTGGTAAGAAAGCTGTCATCCTGTTCACAAATTTCAACAAGTAGCAATAAAAAAACTTATTTTTTGGAATTTAAAAATCTCTTTCAGAGAAAAAAGCACGAAAATATATTTACATTTCTTTCATAACTCAAAAACCCTCTAGAAAACGAAGCACTGATAGAAAACCATCTGCGATGAAATCCCAGATTGTTACAGAAGCGGGTTTTTTCGTTGAGCAGCATCCAAGAGACGAACTACGTACTGCCAGTGGTACTACGACTTTAGAAGTAGATTGAAACTCGATGAATCATTGAGTCGTACTGCTCGACAGATTTCCTGGACATTTCACAGCTGTCTGAGAAATTCTTGATTGCTAAACTGCGATCAACATTGAACGCTGATCGGATAAAACCCGTGACGTGATTAACAAAAGACTTCCAAGAGACTTTCGTACGAAATGTTTGCCGAAACCCTTCACAAATCTCTGAAACCCTTGGAATCAGTGTTGATCACTTGCCAACGTCTCAGCCCCCACCTCCTGTTACCTGTAGCTGATAATTTGTTGACTCTCACGAGACTCTGACGTAAATAAACAACGGCAGTTTAAATTAGTGTCACCAATACGACTCGAATGTCTGCGAAGTATTGTTCTGAGAGGATTCGACGTCGAAATTAAATGTTTGTCTCATCAAGAAAGAGCGCGAAGATAGCAGCGATCAATTTGGGTCAACTCGGAAAGCTGTCGGCGTAAATCTACGAGTGAAAATCAACAACCTAAAAAAAAAGCAAAGCGCAGAAAAGATTCTCGAGCTGCCAGAGTTTGAAATGTCAAAGAAAAATACAAATGCTTTCTATGCGAAAAGAGCAGGCACTTTTACGTTTTTTATTTTATGGCATTGAGTGAGGTTTCTTTTTGTTTAAAATGGGAAATAAAATACATACTTTCTGAGTATAAAAACAACAAAATGTATTCTGTGAAAATGGAAGAAGCGACAAAATTTCATTTTATACTAAAGTAGTTTCTGGTCATCCAAAGGGTTGGTAATCTAACCGTTGACAGAGCTTTCTATGTACTGTAGCTCGAACTGCACAGAAATTAGAATCAACCCCATTCCTGTGCTGTTTGGCGATGCTATGTCGTTCTAGGCGCGCTCTGTGGAGGAATGAGCTAAGCTAGAGTCGGTAAGGTTGACGCTTGTTCTATCCACGTCGAGTGACCATAGAAACTGCATCAATTAAATAGAAAGGTTAGTGGAGGTGCCGGGCTAGAAAAAATATCTCGATATTTATGTTTTAGATTAACACACTTTAAAGGCGTACGCAATTCAATACATATACCACGAAATTGACTTTGTTGTCTTCATGGCGAAAACATTGAATGCGAGTTAAACATATTTAAAGATAGCAAACGACACTAATTTGCAAATCGGTCTCATAAGCTTGCTTGTATTTAAATGGATATTCCTGTCGACCCCATGCCATCAATTTAAAGGCGGTGGTAATTCGTTCACAGCTTTACTATTTCACTTATCCAATCAGCGTCAACTTAAATTCACAAGAGTAAATAAGCTATGTAGCAGACGGTGCGTAGGTAAGTTATTTGAAAACGAAAACGAGTCGGCCATGAATTTTAAAACAGACATGATCTTAATGAAAGTCTCTAAAGAAATCTTAATTAAACAAGAATAAAAATAGAGACAGATTACAGTAAAAATAAAACTTGCAGACAAAAGGCTATACTGTAGGTAAATGTGCTCTGCCCGGCATTGTGCCGAAATTAATTCCACGTTACGAAATAAAACAGAATGGCGCTTAGAAAACAAGACATTTCCGATGAATATAAATTCTCTCGAGTCATAAGGACCTTGCTTTTCTACACAACACTCATCATGTCGGCACCGACCCCGCTCTGATGACGTACAGTTGACGACGAACAAGAAGAAGAAGGAGAAATAGCACGCAGATAAAATTAATTAGACGCGAGGCTCAATTCAGCCCCTAGATTAAAGCCAGTAACAACGTTTCGTCAACACAATTGCCGTCCTTCGAGCAGCAAACGAGGAGTATTCATTCTCCGCGTTGCTTGGTGCAATTCGTATGGGTGCTAATTGGACACTCCCCCCTCCCCTGAGTTCACCGCCGCCACCAGAAACTCGTCTAGAGTTGGGGAAAAACTGAAGCGGAAGTCCTGAGTGGTGATGTGTGCCTTCCAATTTAATACATTCAAGGACAACTTTCGCGCGGATTGCGGGGAAAATCTGAGCCAGCCATGTGGATTAATTTGGCACACGTGAAAGTGATTCTAAAAAATATTGTGGTGTGTGTAAGTGGATTTCAGGCAAGTACTAGACAAACGTAGGGAAAACAGGTGATATCTTATCACAAAACAACCGAAAATCCAAAACAAACATCCACAATGAGATTTGGAACCCTGGGGGAAAACATTCAAAACAATGTCCCCCCCCCCCTCACCACCGCACACACACACACACACACACACACCTTACAAGGTATTCTATCCGTTTCCTTTTGTCCCATATTCCTTCTAAGATACGTTCCTTCGCACCTGATTGTAAGGAAGCTTGCATTACTCTGAGCAAGACCACATATCATCAAATGTGTGATCACCACGCGGACTTCATTTTGAGTGCCCTTTATCGAGTAGTTAAGTCACAGTATCGGCATTGGCTTTTCGATATAATCCTGACTTCTATTTATTTTGGAGAATCGCGTTCAGCCATTTGCGATTGGTGATCACATTTCCTACAGAGAAAAGAATCGTCTGCCCTCTCTGAGTTCTTATCTATATATATATATAGGTATATATACTCACAAAGCCCAATATAAGCTATATTAAGTTCCAGCACCATCTTCATCATCATCAATCTATCTTAGTTCAGTGCCGCCTTGTGCGCAGAGCGCGTTGTCTAAACATTGCGTCGTTAAACACTACACCACAGTAAATTAGTCGAACGCTTAAAATTTCTCCCTGGCACGTGGCTGTAGTCATATAAATTTTATTTCGTACTTTTTTTTATGAGACTGAGATTCATTAGAAGGAAAGCCTGTACTAGCCAAACTTTTTTATATCCTCGCAAAATGTGAATGCGAAACTCAAATGCGGGTACTGGTAGTACGGTAACTGTTTGCAGCTGCACCCCTTTTGTGCGTGAGCAAATCTGAATAGAAACGGTGAAAGGCTGTGACTAGTACCACATTCCCAGTGGGTAGTCTCATGATTCACCTAATCTAGGCAGTCTTTTGAGACATCAAGACTGGCCAAGTCCGATATCTACTCAGTGGCCAATTACTTTTAGCAAAGCGGACCTCCTGGCTCCACCTTTGCAATTTCCGGCAAGCTTGCAGCAGGGTGAGTTATTAGCTGAAACTGACAGGAGTCTGTCTGAGCAGTGAACTGACGGCTGAATGCTTCAATCTGATCAACAGAATGCCAGCCTCTGACAATCTGACGTCAACATTAAATTCTAAAGAGCATTCAGAGTCAGACTTTTCTGAGAATCATAGCCGTGGGGCACTTTTATATAAACCGACGTTGTGTAGGTATACATTGTAAATAGAACAACGGTTTTGTCTTCGTTGCCAATATTTATAGCGATCTTTTCCAAGCCAAGGAAAATAACTTATTTTGGATGTAAAATATGTGCCTACACACAACAAATATTATACAAAGTACAGCGTAAGGAAAAATAATATTTGAAATGTCGATTAATCTAAAGGTAGAGAAGAAGCGTGTTGTTTTTAATATAAATCTTTCGGCTCGTAGCATCGATAGGTGAGTCAATATTGGGTTTAGCAATTTTGGCGACGACTCGAAAGAAGATTGGCGAACATTGCCGAAGTGATCCGTGTGTCGCTATTCGGGGGAAACTGTTGTGTTGTCAAACCTCCGAAATCTCGGCACGGGAAATTCAAATAACGACTCGATTCGATAAAAAAATACACACATTCAGTAGTTCCCGTGTTACGATTTAGCGTAACCGACTGGAGAATAGCGCAATTACCACATTTTCCAACTTTGTGAGAGCGGATAGAAAATTCCATCTGACCAGTGGACCAGTTGATTATATTACGCCCTATGCAACATAGGTTAAAGGCTTCACTTGGATCTTCCTGACACGTATAAAATGGATCCATTTAGATCCAACATCCATACTGTTGGAGAGAAAATAAGTTTTCTGTACGGGGTAAAATGTCTCAACATTTCCTTTGTTTAGTTTTAGGTCAAAACAAAATTTTAAATAACCGTGCGTCCAACATAAAAATTGCGATTCCACAAAGTAACGAAGGTTAATTAGTGTGAGAGCCAAGTCGTTTAAGATTGGTCTAACTCATGGATCGCTGCGCCAAAGGCAAGAAATTGAAACCTTCCAGGTATTGCACAAATTGCAAAAATTGTTTCGTCCTGCAGTTGCAAGCTGAAAAACGGTGTATTCACTACTTTAATCCCATGAAGATTCGCAAGATAAGATCACCCAAGCTGAATGTTTTTCCTAAATAACAGCAAGATCGGCAGGATATTTCCACAGCATCTGCCCCCATCCACCCCCTTATCGTATTTTGACAATATTTTCCTTGTCCCATGGCTGAGCCGCCTGAAGCACGGCGGAGTCCTAGCATCTGGATACCAGAGTCTGGATTTCATAAGACTGCCCACTAACAACAATAGACCCAAGCTATACGCGATATTTTAGTCATGTCAATATCTGTATCGAGTTACTGCCAGAGAAACCATCTTTATACCACATCGTGTAGGTAGAAGAAAAGCGTACAAGCTACAGGTATATATGGCTATGAAGTATAACAATAAATCGTGATAAATAAACACAGATAACGGATCGATGTTTACCTACATTGCATTCTGGTGTTCGGCTTATGCAAGAAACTATAATAAATTCGATTGAAATACATCGGGGATGATTTATCAAATGATGCTATTGTGTTTCCATTGTTGAATACACAGCTGATTTGGGAATGCAAATTATTTTAGCATTACCCATCTGTTCGCCAACAAAGTGGATTATGTTTTTATTGGCAAGGGGGTCGAAAAGCAATTCGTATCAACGGTAATACAGCAAAAGTATCTCAAGTTGATGTTCCTCCATTAGAACATGCTGACGATAATGATGCCAAATACGTTTTTGATTAATATCTTTCCTCTCAATTTCTGGAAAATGCGCGCTCGTTCGTGGATCCCGAAACAATAACGCAGAGCCCCACGAGTTTTCATAACAAAAAAAGTTTCGAACAAAGTTGACACAAGTCCCGTTTGAAATCAAATTAAGCTCCATTTGATTTGACACAAACTGGTATTTACGCTTGACGACAAACGTTTTTTAGTGCTCGTCGAAACGTGAAGGGACTTCAATTACAATTTCAATTTGGAAAGTATATTACAGTTTATCAATGTAAACACATTACCATCATACAATGTTCTGTGTGTAGCAAAACTGAACCGCGGATACGCAATCATCTCAACACATATTAAATTTCATTCAATTTATGTGCATTGATTAAATTGACAAAGGGAAGACGAATATTTTCTTATAACTTGTGGGTGAATAATTTTCCATTTTCCTGAACACCACCAACCTTGCTTCGTCGCATAAATAAGTAAGTTTTCATTTTCTGAAAGCGCTCCAAAGTTATTAAAAAATGGGCAGTGTTGATATTCTCGAATATCTTTCCGTCTAGCGCTGTCAGCTGATTTCTGTTCTGGCATTCAGGTCCTCATGGGTCCTGCTTTGTTTTACGCTGACAATAAAGTACAAATCCACACAAAATTCCAGTACAAGTCATCATTTTTGTGCTGAAGAATGCCATTAGACTAATGAACGTCTAATCCGTTTTCAGTAGCCGTCCTCTAGGACTAGACGTATTGTTTTTGCAATCTAACTGAAAGCTATCCCAGCTAAACAGAACAGTGTAATCACATTTTTGCACGGAATTATTATAAAATTGAATCCATTATTGTTATAATTAATTCCTAATTAGATTATGAACATAAATGTCATAATTATATAAATGTTGCTATTTGCTTGCTGAGCACGTGCACATAAATATTTTCCATTAGTAGAAATGGTTTTTTTGTACGCGTCTCGCCGCTGTTATCTATTTCGATGTCTGTTAAAATTAAAGCCATTTAATCCGTATGATTGTCGAATTTTTGTGTGTTTATAGTTTTAGCTGGGCACCGCAATTCATAGGCATTATTTGCCGTAAATAAGCTTTGTGTGCTGTGTGGCAGATGCGAGCCAACAGCTCTAGATTCGACAGAAACAAAGTTTATGGAAGTTACCTTTAATTTAGCAGTGCTTTAAAACACCTATGAAAACATTCATTTCATGGGGATAGTTTTTGGAAATGATGTGAATTTTTAACATGTCTGTAAGATACCTCGATATTAGCGATATAGAATTCATCGGTCATATTGAGACCATGAGACCAGAACCATGAGAAGCCATGTACCTTTTACCCCAAAAAGCACTAACATCTAATAATAGAGTCTGGTCAGAGTGATTACTCGGTCATTGTAATTATTTCACTGACTATCGTTGCAGGTAATTAGTTACTCAGCTGACAGTGGAATGTGAAACCCTTGCGTCTGTAGTCTGGACCAAATCTCCGCGGCGAGCGCTGTGCAAGTGACAGATTGCTGTTGAGACGCAGAAAACGGGAGCCCTCCGACTGCCCCGTGTTTGTGTTCCGTAGAAATCCGACGTTAATATACATATCTGTCTGCTAGTCGGAACGGGAAAACAGTGGTTGGAATGGGGTACCATAGTCGCGTACCAAAGCCGTTGAAATTTGCTTGTTTAGCTGTCGACAGCAGCGCAATTTTTTTTTTGCTTAAAACAACAGTTTTTCCACATTCGTCTCACAGCAGAACGTGATGGAAGGAAAAGAGTTGAAATTATTTTAGCATATTGGCAAATGACGACGCCTGGATTGAAGCTTTTTGCGATTTTATCTATTTATGCTAAGATGTAGGACCAACATGCTGCGGAATGTTAGAGAAATTTTGTGTAGATTCCCGCTTGATGACAAGAAAGTATCTGAAACTCCCAAATATTCTTTGAATATAAAATTACATATTTATTACTTACCATTCATACGTTATACACAGCTATGAAAGCTACAGCAATTTTGATTTAATATTGGTTAAATTATATATGACCCCCAGCAATAATATAAATAGAAGTGAATTTGCGATATCCCAAGCATTTCAAATATACATATATAGGTATACAATTAAGCCGATTTTCTCTCTAATTCCATACTACACCTATACTTCATCAGACTTACACCCAGATGGTTTTATCGGATTGTTATTAATTCACTAATTAGATCCATCTCCGATTATCTGAAACTTCACTGAAAGCTATATGCTATGTTGATTTGTCTACGCCAGGAGTCAAATTCACACCCGAGGGGATATAACAATCCCGCAACTCCAATAATATGTGCATTAATTGGCAGCTAGTATAACTAAGATGGATTATCTTTACTCATGTTGAATTACTGGAAATTCGGGCTGCAAAATAAAGGCCAACTAGTTTTGAATACCTTAAGTTAATCCTCATTGGTTGAGATAGCCACAAAAGCTCATCAAGCCTTTGCAGGCTCGCGGGCTAGGATCCAGTATGGGATGAAGTAAGGAGACGGCCGTGCTCTTTTCATGGCGTAGCTATCCCAGTTTTTGCTTGGAATGGTTGTGGAAAATCACTGAAATATCACAGCCAGGGTAGCCAGTCTCCAGGATCAAACCTGGCGCCTCCTGAATTCAAGGCAGATGCACCTTGATATCCTCAAAACACATATGACCTTGACGAAAGAAAATATTTCAGCAAGCTTGTAATATCAACAAATTTCATTATTCCATACAAAAACATTTTGGGCCTCGAACCTTCATCGCAATAATGAGTTGCGAAATTACAACCGAAAATCCGAAAATGAGAGAGTGACATGCAGCATCATTTTGAAAGAATCGTGTAGATTTCAATATTCAGATACACGACATCAATGATTCAATTTACAAGGGCGAGTCACGGAATTGCATGTAATGTGATTGGAACATCTCGTCGTGCATTTTGCTTGACAAACACGGCAATGTGCATTTAGCATTAGCAACAGCGAGCATGCTACTATGCCATATCAAAGCATGCAGCCTTCCATTCCATCACTCTGTTGTATCATAATTAACAGGGTTCTCGCTTAAAAATATAATTGGATTAATTATCCGCCTCTCTCACGATATGTCTAGAAAAAAAGTTTTCTACACTTTTAATAATTAATTAAGAACGTATATAGCAAATAAAAGATGGGGTGTGAACATGATATTCCTTCTTGTCTAACACACAATACGGCCTAAATTGGGAGCCTAAATTTTTCAAACGAATAAATTCAATTTTAAAAAGTTTCGCGCTGACTTTTACGACTTATTCTATCACAACTTTCTCCGTCAAATAATCGAAAAACTCGCACGTTCGAAATTTAACTAGCCCTTTGTGAGTCTGACATTTCTTTCCGCCTGTTAATGTCTTTCCAATTCACGCGACAAGAAGAAATTTACACTTCACAAGATCGGAAAGTTAGAGACGGCTTCTGAAAATTCGAGGAAAAGCGTGCGTGAATTGAAGGGGTTCTGAAATTGTTATACTACTATTCAATATCCCTGACTGAAAGTTATTTGGTAATCAATCTATACACAGAATACACAGGTCCAAACTCCATGAGCCCAAGTGTATCTCTAATTCACAACGATAAAAATAGCAAAACGATCTAATTTCATGCTACCTAAGTGTTGGAAAATGAGAAATACTATATAGGTACACCAAAGGGATTAGTTACGTTGTAAAGCCTCTAAAAAGATCCCGAAAGATTAATTATAGGGTTTACAATCGGAGCCAGGAAATCAATCAATAGGGGTTTATAAATGCTTTGTGTCTTTATTCCGTCGATCTCTTTTCGCCCGATTCACGCGATAAACACAGAAAGGAGTTAATATCAACGATCGCATTCAGTGGTGTGCAGTCCATGGAAGCAAGGAAGGCACTGCTACCTTAGCAAACGTAGCGCCGTCGAGGGCCTTGGCACCGAAGGTGCATATTAATAAGCTTTGAAAGGTCACACTCTGCACCAGAAGGTGCATATTAATA